>JAKSYS010000050.1:0-161492 GCA_022925895.1 Fragilaria crotonensis | reverse complement strand
CTGCCCTTGTAAATAACTAGACTTTGCTAGATGTAGTGGCTACTCTGAAACCATGCAATACTTCAATATTTGTTGCCAGTTGTGCAAAATCAAAGAATTGGAGGCATTGGTACCACTGGGAAGAGAGCAACACAATTGACTGAAAAAATGTTGGCTTTGAACAATGGAAAGGCACATTAAATAAGTGAGCTGATCCGGTGATAAGCAAGCAAGGATACAGCAGGAGGGTTCCATCAAATGGTTTGGCAAGTATTGCAAAACTGGTGTACTAATGTAGTAATTCTGGCACAATGAAAGGGTTTTCATTGCCATATTCTTTCCAAAGTTCCTCAATCACATCAACTGCAATACCATACCATGGTGCAGTGATTACTTCTCTTGGTCTGATGTGCACTTGTGAGCCTTGCTATCATTTTGGCCTCATACTTTTTACATTCTCAGCATGTTTCCACAACAACATCATGATGTATCCTTCCATTGAGTCCTGGGCAGGAGAAACATATATTGCATTGTTGCCACCAGCAGTAGGGCAAGATTCAGTAGATGGTGAGTATGCAACTATCCTACAATCCTACTACAGCATGTCTACATGCATACTGCATATAACAGTTGTGAGGTGCGTAGTCAATCACAATTTGAATGTTGAATGAACAGTACCTCATGTACAAGTGTCTACCCACCGGCCCCTGCCTTCATTCATCCAATTTCATGCCTTAATTAACCCCATGATTTTCGTACGTGTGCAAGACGATTTTCTGTAGGTTTCATACTAGGGCTACAGAAAAATTGCTCCAATCGCAGTCATCAATTGAAAAGATAACAACACAGATCACCATTCATTTGGTTCATTTTCCTTTTTACTTTCTTTTCAGTGGAAGTCACTGATGTGAAGAAAAAGCTTGAGACTTGATTTTTTCATCCCCAATCAGTCTCGGACTAAAAGGTATCTACTTGCGTACCACATAAAAATGGCTTTGGCCCAATAAAATGGCTTTGAACCAATCTCTTGTGGAATTCAACGACCTCTACACAAGGACACTCCAATTTTCATTATTTCACACCGTGACCTATTGTAAAGCTCTCCTTAATGAACACATAGAGGTATGTTCTGCAGATAGAAAAGCAATATAATTGCTCAGTTCTCTCAAATACGCATACTGCAGAGGAGACGTCAAAACATTGTTGCACGACCATTTTTCAAATGTCAGGATGCCCTCCCAATTTATACAAGCTACAGTTCTGAATATTTTCATGCGTTGGAGAGAATTCCACTTGGCGTTTGTTCCACACTGTGTGGTACAACAGCTTGTACTAAACCCTGTACCAATACAAATTTTGATTGACGATTTACTCATCAAACTCTTGTGAAAAATATCAAGAACGGGATATAAAATATTATTTATATAGGTATACATATTTATGCACAACTTTGAACCAGTAAATGAAAAACGAAGACTTGTATATCATTGATAGGCAATTCGGATCTTGCTCCAGTACTTTGATAATTCTTCATTGCTGTCGACTAGCAGATGAAGGATCAATGATAAAGAACTGCTCGTTAAACATTTATGCTTCTATTCATACGGAGATAAAGTAATTTGAAACTCTTGTGAAACTATTGGTTCCAAGCCGTTCTTATTTTTATGTGGGAGCGGGTGGTACATATTACGTATGACATAGTCCTACGAGGACTATGGTAAGTGTACCGTACTCTTATGGAGTATGGAATTTTCGATATTGAGAAATGATTTATAGAGCCCTAAGAGGGCTCGTATGTCATACATAGAGTCCACCATCACAGAGATCAGGAAATCAGGCATCTGACTTCATTGTGATCATGCGCAGTTGATGTTCGCCGAACCTCTGATGAAAATGGACCACGACGAACTGCTGAGCTGCCTTGTCAAGATTTCCGTTGAGTGGGATGATAGCAATTCGTGGGATAGCCCCTTTCCAAATCGTGTCGAACTTTGGGGTTTGCCGGAACAGCTCTTCCATGAAGTCACAAGGTCGTCCAACAACCCCTTAGAGGACGGTACTGGGACACGACCATACTCAGGAGCAACTGTCTTTCTGCAATTCTGTCGTGTCCATCCCGACATTTTTCTAGACAGAAGTTATTGTCTGGTAGAGCTAGGAGCTGGCATTGGTACTTGTGGATTGGTTCTTGCCTTGGCTCGACGACACGCGAGCAATTGTCCTGATAAAGTTGGAAGGCCCACTGGTGTCAACCCTCAACCAAGTATCTTGCTCACCGACGGGAAAATTGACAACAGAAATTGCAAGGCGAAATTGTTCGCTTCTGGGTATGACTCCTGGAAGTAGATGTGGAAGTTCTTCGATGGGTGAGGATTTGCACGAGATTCGTAAGGTTGCTCCACTCCATTGCTTTCACTACGTTGTCGGGACTGATCTGTTGTATTATCGTACCCCTGCCCGAGCCCTGCTTACTACAGCAGAAGCCTTATTGTACCACCAACATGGCGATTCATCTGCCCCGAATGGCGCCAAGTCGTCAAGCATGGCATATGAGGCCATTTTCTTCCGGCTACCATTCGCACTCCGTCGCTGGGTGATGAATTGGTGGAAATCTGCAATGAGCTGAATTTGGTTGTCCTCATTGTTCCCATTGAATCATTTCTCCCGTTAATCCAATGATGTACAACATTTCCTTCCTCGTTGTGATCCGTAAGGGAGCCAACCTACAACCTGCGCTACAACACGCGTTACGCGACGCCCGTCCGTTCGATCCCCATGAGGTGATGATGATGGCATGCTGCCATTTTCGAACTAGCTACTAGCACACTGGCATTTTCTGCACGCTTCGCATCTGTCAATGCACTGAACGATTTGGCAACCAATTCATTATTGCTCATGGACATAACTATGAGCAATCTGGTTTGAACGAGTCCATTGTCGCGTTTGATCTAAGAAATCCGAGCTACTATGTTATGAACGAAAATGAAATGGCTCTTCTGTTTGAGGAGGTCAACCAGATGGGTGCCTCAGTATCAAATGGCATGGTACTTGACATCGATGAAGTCGCCGCCGAAGGAGTAGCCATCCGTGCGGCTGATCTCAAAGATTACTCCTGGTTTCTGGAAGGACACATACATGCGTCTCCCATCAGGCGAAAATGCCAAACCAGTTGTCTCGCCTGTCAAGAGTCCAGAGTTGGGATCATTGTCAATGATGGTGACGTATTTTCCGGCCGAAGTACGACCGTGAATGCCGCAATAGCTCCCCGTCCTGTTTGCAAAGGTTGTCAGCTCATCTACAAAACATTTTCAACCAAAACATTGCCCAGACTCACCTCGCAAAGTACAAGACATTATGGGGTCAACTCCGATAATGCGGTTGACTTGGTCTGGCTGGTCGTTGAACTAGAGAGACGCAAGTGATGTAAGTCTGTTTCGTGATGTGGAAGGCGGTGTTGACGTGCTTACATACAAACCTTGGTTGGTCGATTCCTTGGTGAAGATCCCAGCGGCGAGATTCAATATGAAGAGAGTCTTGTCTACCTTTGATACGAAGTAGAGGAATCCGTCCTTCGCATCGATTCCTTCCACATTGGGATAAAGTTGTGGTGTTGCGTTAGATTTCTTGGCAACCCACGAAAAGGTGCCGAAATTGCCACTGTCTACTCGCAAATATCTGTGTGCCTTGCGAGTACATCTCGCCCGAGTACCAAGATTTGCGGAAGGAACGAACTGGACAAGCGCGCCAGTCGGAGAGTCTTCAGTGATGTAATACACGTTGCGCCCTTGTGCGAGATCGAATTCATAAGCTACGCTCTCATAGTTACCGCCCTCAGGGACCAGGTTCGTCTTTCTTCCGACGAACTTGCCTCCTGGAGATACTTCCCAAACAAATCCATTCTTTCCATTTTCCTCGCAACTTAACCAGGTGTTGTAGGGGCTTCGACCTCCGCCACAGTTCCGCTGCGTACCCGACAATACTCGGCGATATCCCAGGACGTCACCTTTGGATTGAACTCGATCGATCAACCCCGCCGGTGATGTTGTTCTCGGAATTTGAGACGTAGTAGTAGTTTCCGGATCCATCTTTCTTTGAAGATGCCAGCATCTGGGTCAGTGTGGAAGTTGACAAGAGACTGAGCGCCGTTATAGTACTTGACTGGTCGGTCTTTGTTCGCGACAATGCGAACGTCCAGACCTGCTGAGAGGCGAAGACCGGCCTTGACAACAGTGAGCAGGCCAGGGACATAGGTGACTTTGGTGGCAGTCGTCACCCCGGGAGTAACTGAAGCAGACGATGATGGGGAATTTGGGATTGTTCCAGGTGCAGCTGGACTGTAACAATAGGCCCTTCCGGTGACGCCGGTTCCGGTGCAGCCAGGGACTGTTTGGGTGCCGGTTCGCTGGAAACACTTGAGAGTGTCAGCGCAGTCTGCGTCGGAATCACACTGCCCCTGACATTTCCGAAGTGGGTAAGATTCCGGATGCTTTTGCTTGGTGGCAAGGAAAGTCAATGCCTGCGGTTTCTGTGGGTTGTAACAGTAGTCCTTGCCATACTGACCAGCTCCGGAGCACCCGGGAACCGTCTGGAAACCTGTGCGCATGAAACATGTAAGGTCGCCGAAGCATTCAATGTCGTTGTCGCAGTCTCCCTGGCACAAACCAAGTGGAAACACATCCGAGGACTGCCGTTGTTGCCAATGATGTCAAGGGCGTAAACATCGCCGGTGACTGTCAATACCACCATAAAGCTAGGGCGCTCCAGTAGAGTGTCATTATGAACCTGGGAGAGGTTCGGTGTGAGTTACTTTGCTAATGGTCAACCCCTTGTCTTTTCGTTCGGATCGGCCTGCCCAAGAAGATCTCAGCAGACGGTGATGTACGAGGAGTTTGGCCGAACATTGCTGTAGCCTCAGACAGTTAGTTTACCTACCTTGACAACGCTTTCAACGCGAAGAATCAAAAAATGTGAGCGGTCGCACCGGTGATGGGAAGGGGACTTCTGCCTCTTGCCACCTGGCTAGTAAAGCCCACGAAAGTATGAAATGCGAACGGTTGGGTTTTCGAAAAACTTATGACCGTCTGTCAGTGCGAATTAATTCATGATAGAACAGAACGCGCTTAATTTTTAAAAAACTACCCTGTCGAGTTCGAGTCGTCAGGAGACAACGTTTGGTATACTCCGGCTAGGCTGCGTCAGCGAACCTCCGCATCAAATGACTGGACAGTGGTGGCTGGTGGCTACAACGCTTGATCGCCATTGATGGGCGATCGTGCCAAAGGGTAGCTTTGTGGAGAGACTCCAACTGTTCATGTGTCGCGAAAACAGCACCCTCGACGGACAAGATAAAGATTTGCCTTGCCTCTGGTCACCCTCGTACGGATGTCGCACACCTCATTGGTTACTACTCGGCAGATTAGATCCATGCCTAGAGAGCCATATCTAAGGGAAGGCTGGAGACTTACGGACAGTTTTGTGATCTGTACTCTTCTGGAGTACCAGAGTAGTACTTAAGTCAAAGTCTTACCGCTCAACGTCTCAACCATAGGGAGTGCTAGGTCCATCTATCATGTAGAGGACGACTCAAGACCACTCTACTAGAGACTACTAGTGAATACTAATGGCACCCATAGACTCCAGAGACTGTCGCTACAGTGCTTGGCACTCTAGGCTCGAGTCTGGGTATAAACACACGTACGAGAGTGTTTGCTTATCATCGTTAATGGACTCTCTCCATTCTTGACTCTGCCAGTGCTTGCACCAAGAACACTCGGCTGTTAAGATAAGATATAGGTAAAACGCTATTCATACACTCTTAGTATCATTGGGAGATCTCGTAGATAGGACTGGAACACTGTGGACTGTTGACACGATCGTAGGCAGTGTTAATAAGTAACGGTACAAACCTGTGTGCCTACTACTCCAGTACTAATGCAACAGTAAGAAACAACATGAAAACACCAGGCGTGCGGCCTATCCCAAAATAGTGTTCATTTAGATCCTACCAAGTGTTGATCATCCTGTGATTCAGCCAACATGCAACCACCCACCAGCACAATCATGTGGAGCGTTTGTATACTCTGGACAACGCTGGTCTCAGCTGTCCTTGTATTGTCAAATTCCAGGGCATCTGATGCATTCCAAATGCCTAGACCATCCCTGACGTCATCAGCTGCCACTCGACGAAGCATCGCGGTGCGTCTCTCATCGGACGCAGAGGAAAGTTTCTTGAGTCGCTTCACCAACCCTGTCTTGGATGATCCCTACCTTCCTTTATCCGACGTTTGTACGGCGCAGATTGTGGCACCGTCGTTACAAGTCTTTTGGATTAGTTTAGTCCACGCGCCGTCTCCGACATGGTTGAGGCCAATTTTCGACAGTGCTGTACTATGGCAAACACGAGGGTCTCTCATGGCCCCAACCTTGATACACGGAGCAGGTCTGGCATGCTGTTGGCTCTTGGGTGCATTGGCCGCCAAAGCATACGAGCGAAAGGCCATAGACCCGACTGTCGAAGGTGGTGGCTACGGGGCGGTGTTTGCAACTATAGTAAAGGCAGGAGCTTTCGCTACTGGTGTTTTGATTCTGGCGACACAAGCAGACTTGCTATTCGAATTTGGTCGCTTTGTACAGCCAGGTGAATCAGAAGCTACTGATCTGAGACTACTCTCCGCCTGGGTCGAAGTTCTCAATGACGTTGTCTTCGAGGCCACCAGCCTGACAATGTTTCGCATATACCTGGCCGTGTCAACTGGTATAGGAAGAAACCCATGAGACAAATCTGTGTGTAACCTTAAAACTAATCTCTCAAATCTTCAAAACTATCGTCATCCGACAACATGTTCGTAGGTCTATGATCCGGACTGCCACGAGTTCCGCGGAATTCCAAGAGTTTCTCATGAAGTGTCGTGAGCATTTCGCATTGTCGCTCATGAAGGCCCTCTAGCTCGTCCAGATAAGAATCGATTGTGTCGCGATCAGCGTCCGCTCTATTCGCAATAGCCATCTCATCCTTACACATAGCGAGCATACTAGCCATGACTATCCGATGAGTAGCAATAAGGGCGTTTGCAGTTTCTCCCTGATCGGCATGACGTCGACCGGACGACGATGGCATCACTTCCTTTGGCTCCACATCGGGTGTAACACCGTTGTTTCCAAGCAATTGGTCAAGCACAACACTATCGGAAGATACGTTATATTCCATCCTCGACGGGGAAGCAAAAGTTTCTTCGAATTTCGTATCATCGTTAATATCAGCGACTGGTTCTTCAAAACTACCAGTCTGGCAGTCCTCGAAGTTGTCATTTTCGTCAGAATCGTCGTCAAAGCACTGCCCAGTCTCCTCTTCCGGGAAAACGTTCGTATCGACATCCCTAAAACTCGACTGACGCGACATCCGGTTGGACGACGCCATTCGATTGTTCGACGCCGACGCAGACAAGGCGCCTGTCTTGGCATTGCGTTCTTTGACTCGGTCAGCATATCGGAGCGTGTTTAGGGTGTGTTCACAATTTGACATGTTCGGCGCAATGCACGCGACCATGACGCTACGCGCGTTCTCGCCGACAAAGCTCTCTTTCAGCACCTGAGTGAGCTTGGACCCTCGAAACGGAATGTGCGCCAAGCTGTCGCCAGTGGCTAACGCTCTGATCACCTCCTTCAGTGCCAATAAAGAGGTATTGATCTCAGCACCCTCCAATCTGGTCGCACGACCTTCGATGTATCCGCGCCTCGTTCGCTGCCAGCGAGGTCAATGAATGTCAATCGCCCGTGTTCCACATTTTCTTGCCACCCACAGTCTTCCGAACGCTGATCTGCAAAATAGCGTGAGACCTGCTGCTGTCGGCATTTTTGGAGGTAGTCCCAGTCGATCTATTGCAAGCGCCATTCTCAATGATTCTCATCAAATCGTCGGCATCGGACACAGGATGCTCACTCAACCCAGGAAAGCAGACCTTTCCTCGGTGATCTTCAAGGCATTTCACCTGAGATCTATTGTTGAGAAGATCGAACAATTTACCTCCGTAAATCTCAAAGAGAGAGACTCCGATACTCATGTGACGGTATTCCTTCATATTCGCCATCTCAAACACATCTCGAGCAGCCATGTAATAGAGGCCATAGTTGTCGGTGTCGTCTTTCGACGTTCCAGCACGGATACCAGTCACGTTGCAGCCCATCATAGTAAACGTCTTTCCGCTTCCAGTTTGCCCATATGCAAAGACACTTGCCCATTGACCTCCATCGAAGACTCCTGGGATGAGATTGCGCACAGTCCGTTCGTAAATGTCTTTGTTGCAGGACGTTTCGTCAAACACATTGTCAAAGGCGAATGCAACGGTGTCGATCTGTCTCGTCAAATCCACTCGCGTCTTTGCCTGATACACAAGAATGCGACCATAATCACCGTAGTCCAGTGGATGAATAACATCAACTTCCTTCGACGAAGTGTTTTCAGAATTGGACAGGGGTCGCTTTCTGACAACGACTCGAATCCGCATGTCGTCGTCGGCGACAAGATCATCGCCAAGACTGATTGTGTGGTCGAGTTCATGATCAATTTGATTTCCTTCTCGCAGTCGAGATACCTGGCCATACCAAAGTGTCCTCTGCAGCGCCGTGAACGAAGATGGCGCCTTTGTTGATACTTGACTTGACGCCTTCGAGTTCGACCGCCGACTTGCGTGCGGGTTTCACAATCCTTGATTTGATGACTGGCATTGCTCCAGTGCTGGTTCGACTTCGTCGTCGACCACTCTGCCCTTCCGTGTCACTTCCGGAGAGATGCATCCTGTGCTGAGACGCGACCGACGACGAGCAACTTGCACCTCCGAATCACTACCTGACAATGCATTTACAACGCGTGCTTCAGAGCCGCGGTTGGTGTGCGTATCTGTGTCACTACCAGACAGAGAGTTCGATCGCTTTCTAGATTTTCCAGGTTCTCGATCTGTATCTTCCGAGCTCGTAACATCATTCTGCGACAACGACCGACCAAGGCGTTTGGTGGCAGACGACACAACATCCGTCTTCTTTTTGCGCTCCACTTTTTGTTGATGATTGATGTCTGCTTCCAGCCGAGACACTGATAGTTTGATCAAGGGGGACATAGGGGCTACAGAATCTGATGGAATTGTTGAGAGCTGCTTGCCAGTTCGAGTAGCTGGATTCTGGAGCTTAGAGGATTCGTAACGCCTTGTACGCGGGGCTTGCACGCCACTCTTTCTGGTGGCTGCAGCAGTGGTACTCGATTCATCGTCAGCATCCAAGTCCGATGTACTGGACCTCCTCATGCGGCTGGCTGACAGGCGCTTCTTCGACGTTTCTGCGTCACCACTGTACCCGAGTCGAGTCGACGAGCCGACGCCTCGGCGTGACGTGCGGTCTCGTTGTTCACTGCTATCACCAGTTTCTTCCGCATCCTCCAACGATCCAACAGAAGAATTGGATTCTATCGATTTCATCTTCTTTTCTTGCAATCGACGGCTTGTTCTGCGGCTCGACAAGGAAGCTTCGTCATCGGCAACAACGACATCACTTTCTTCTGCCCAATCGCTAACCTCATTGTAGCTTGACTCGTTTTCGTCGTCATCGCCATTCTTGTGCATGGTGCTCGTCGCTACAGGAAGGGCTCGGTTCCTTGTCCTTGTCGATACATTCGATTTCGACATACTGTTCATCGCTAACTGAATGTTCTCATCACTGTCGTTGGGTCTCCGAAGCGTCGCCGTTGTTTCTCTCGCCTTCGCTTTCTGAACCTGGGACCGCAATGTCGACGTTGATGTGGGATGAGCCGTAGAATTCTCCGCAATGGTGGCATCCTTTCCCTTATTGCCTTCTTCGTCGTCGTCATCATCATCACGGTAAAAATCGCCACCCTTGTGTAAAGTCTGAGATACAATATCATCAATCTCCTTTTGTTCGTAACTCGGTTTATCCGTTGCCATTTTGATACGCTGCACGAGGTAGAACAATTTCCTCCGGTCAGCTGGATTGCTAATGCCCAAGGCTTCATAGTGTGCCAGATCGAGCTCGGCCAAAGCGGCTGGGGTGACAATGCCAGCAGCACGAAAGCTGGAAAGGCGTAGCCCAAACCAATCCCGTTCAACCATGTTGAGACTAAACCCATTACACTTTCTAACAGAGTATAGACACTGGGACAACGTCTTCAATGTTTGCAAGGATCCCAGACAATCAGACGCAACTGCAAGGAATGGGATTGTTTAATGCCCCTGTGCGAGGCGGAATTGAGAGGGACCCCGATTTTTGCCGTTCAGATTTGACTCAAATTCGAACAACCGTTTTACAGAGGTTTTTTGTTTGGGTTTGAGGTTAGCAAAGTCATAGGCTTGCAGTGAGCATTGCGGCACTGCAACGAATATTCTACAGGCACTTCATACTACATGGACAATGTCTAATGTCTACACGAAGTCTGTTTTCTTACACGCACATCAGCCAGCTTTGGGCACTTGGCACTCGTCCGTGTCACAGCGGCCATGGAAATCAGGGAAGGGTGAAAGAGTGAACGCCAAAGGCCGATACAAAAATTGTCGGGACCGAAACCTTAGCAACTTCACAAACGCTACAGCTCATCAAGTTAGAATAGAAGTCCCTTGCAAGGTTGCAACAACCACACGCTCTTGCTACATGACGCCTCAGGTGATTTTGTTGTCAATCCTAGCCCTCAATGTACCATACGTAGGTTCCTTTGTCGCACCACAACGACAACCGCAACTACGACGCACTTTCGTCTGGACCCAAACAGAAACATCATCATCAAATGACACGCTGTTGGATGCCACCCCAAACGGCGACGGAAATCATCATTGTTGAAGCGAAGAGCGTCTGACAAGTGGGAGAAAATGGTTTCCCAACTCGAACACTTCTACAAGCGACACGGCCATTCAATGGTGACGTCTGAACAAAACCCAGAATTGGCAAGGTGGTGCAAGACCATACGCTGCAACTATAGACATCAACTTGCTGGAACCACACAGGGAATCAGCCGACACTGTCCGAAGAGAAATTGCAGGTACTCTCGAATTAAATTTCGTCTGGAATGTACAAACATACCTGTGGAATCAGCGCTTTCGAAAGTTTGCGCCTTCCGAGCCCGGCATGGACACTTCCGCGTTCCGCTTGAGGAGGACCTAGGAATGTGGATTCACAATCAGAAATGTAATTATCGCGCTCTTCTGCAGGAAAGCCTTCACACTTGACACCCGATCGACTGGCTGCATTGACCAGTATTGGATTTTTGATGCATTCCAAACCAAAACTGATGTATGGAATCAACGTTACCAGGAACTTCAAGAGTTCTATACCACGGTAGGACACTCGAATGTTCCAGAGGATTACGCGGAAAACTATCAACTTGGACAATGGGTCATGAATCAACGATTGTCGTACAAGACGTTTGTTGCGGGCCTACAATCATCGTTAACGCCCGAACGGATCGCATTACTTGAGCAGCTCGACTTTCGATGGAACTTGCAAGCCCATCATTGGTTTTCTATGCTGCAACGGCTCAACTCCTACGCAGTTGAGCATGGACATGTGCGTATTTCCACCACGGATACGGAAAACGCGGATTTAAGATTATGGCTCATCCAACAGCGTCACGCCCACCGACGAAGACAGCAAGGTCGAGAATCGAGTATGACAGAACAACGCGAAGAAGCGTTGATGAGCGTCCACACTTTCAGTGGAAGACGAACAGTGATACTGGTCGAAATTGGAAGACTGGGACGAACTCTTCGCTGGAATTCGCGAGAAGGGTATTGTTCCTGGCATGCGACCCAAACAACACTGGTTTGAAGGTCAAAATCGTTTTGCGGACGACGTCAAGGATATCTATACGGATGATGATCTGCTGGATTTGTGGAATCAAGAGGATGATCAGGAGTAACATTATCTACTATCAATTTACGGCTCCTAGTATTCTTTCCATGAAAACAGGGCTTAATGAGGCATAACTCTGCTCCTCGTATGCTTTCAATTTAACAAACGTTGTTGAGGACTACGACATCGTACTTCATTAGGACGTGATGCCGCGATGTCAAGATTAGGGGCATTCCACTCAGCATTGTAAGATCATCTTTTATAACTACAGTAATGTATATTCCCCTATCTCCGAGTACAAACACGGCGACAACAAATCCTTTCCTGGCAACAGACCAGGCGCTCGGAAAACTATATACTTCGAGTACCACTTCAAGACTCAAACGAATCCAAAGAGCCGCATGACGATGAGGAATCGAACTGATTATAATTGCTGAAATCGATGAGGTCGTCCACACTGGGTTCACCAATATAGATTGCGACAGTCATTTCCTTTATCAAACCATCGACTGTGCAACCCGGGATGCATGACGCAGCACCCATGATGTGATCGCTGAAGAGTTCATAATCAAGCTGTCGAAGATCCCAACAACGCAAAGCAAGGACTAATTGTCGTTCGGTCTCCCCAATTTTCTGGATGACTGGGCTGAGTGCTCTCAGTACATCCCTAACCGGAACCATTTCGGTGGTGCCGTTGCTCATTGCTTTGTATAACAAGAGAAGTCTTGCTTCGGTTATGGCATCATCAATCTTGAAGCGAGATCGCCCAGCTATTGATGTAACCGTCTCCAAGATCATATCACCTCCAGATTTAGAGAACACCAAATAATGCAAAAGGAGATGGCACATCACTTCAAACGTACAATCTCTCGACAAGGCCGCCAGGCCATCAAGAACCGACGCGAAATCCTCGCGACGCAAATCACCGTTCCTGGAAGTAGCAAAAACTTTCACCAAATCTTCGCCTGGTGGATAGTCCCGCTTGGAAGTAATTCGCAAGTGTTTCAGTCCGACCTCCAATTCAGCAGCCTCGATGCGGTTTCTGTGACGCGGTTGAAAGGAAGAAAAGACGACATCCGCTTGCTCTTCTCTTTTCATGGTATCAATTAATTTGTGGAAGCTTATCTGATACGAAAGCAACCCTTTTTCCAAGGTCATTTGATCCTTGGCGTCGCGCAATATGTCCTCAATAGTTTTCGCTTCTTCGGTGCTGCTCACTGACTCCAGCGCGGCCGCAGTGGCTCGATAAAGGGAAGCCAAGTGGGTCGCCTCCTTCATCCTCTTGTTGGCATTGTATGAGTGGTTTGAATAGCTAAGAGGCATACTTGAGGGACTACTTAGTACGATGGAGGGCAAAATGTTCTGCTGCCTGGTTGATGTTTTGCTCGATAGGGGAAATAATGGTGTCAGAGGGTTGAAATCATTTTGGTAATGTTGTTTGATACAAGGACTAATTGTCAACAAAGGTGGTTATGATAGCTAGGCCGGTCTGCGGTGTATGGCTGTTGCAGGTTGCAGCTCCGAAATGGCCTGAAGAGTTAAGATCCTATAGTTCGTAGTACTAGTAGTACCCGAGTACAGAGGTTCTTCGTAGTAGTACGAGTACAGCGGTAACCTCTATGCAGTCATCCGGCAACCGCATTCTTGTACTACGTAGTATTTAAGATAGAAAATGTCACCTGAAAGGTCCGGTAAAATGATATAATTATAAGCTTCCTTGAAGTTCAAACCGTCATTTGCCGGACGCCGGACCTGCTTACGTCGTATCGTATCGTAGTGTTGAGTGTTGACAAGGTGCACTTTTGGCATCTGCCAATAGCTGACCTACAACACAATAAGACACGGTACCACGTCGCTCGAAGGTGATTGATCCTCTTGCACCTACAGTACGATTGTAGCATGGATCAAATCACAATCGCTTTGATCGGTGCCACTGGAAGGACGGGGTCGGAGTTTCTGAAACTTGCGCTAGAAGAAGGCTATTGCATCAAGGCGCTCGTTCGAACACCCAGCAAAGTGACGATCCGAAATTCCCGCCTCCAACTGATCCATGGAGACTTGGACGACGTCAATGCACTTGAAAAATTGGCAGATGGTGCAACATATGTGGTGTGCATGGCTGCAGCTACCATGGTGGACGTGGTGTATCCCAAAGTACATGCTCCACTTCGTGCAGCGCCTATATCCAATCCTCCAAAGTCGCAACCACAAGTTTTTCTGTATCAAGCAGGAGTATGTCCGCTGATGGAAAGGGATTTCTTCATCCAGTGGCATGGGCGATGAAACAAACAATTGGTCGCAAACTCAATATATTTGATAAAATTAACGACAACAATGCGGTCATACGATTTATGGGGAGACCGAGTCAATTTCAATTTCATCGTTACAAGAGCTGGAGTTTTGAAGGAAGGACCAAATGAAAAGGAAGCTGTAACCTCCAATTGGGTGAGTTTGACTGTGTTTGCAATCACAAAGCCTGACTTTCTGCGCGTGGCCATCGCGTTGCTCATGAAGGTATTCCCGCAAACGTGTTTTTACTCATGTTCGTGTATACGGAAAGTTTCCTCCCTTGCCATGGTTTCCCATCACGTTCGCCGACTTGGCAGCTTGTTCTCTTCGTGCCCTGAGGGACAAGTCCGTGTACAACAGCTATCCGTTTGTGTGCTAGGTGTAACGCAGGTGTACGATGCATTTCTTTGCAAAAAGAGTGAGGAGCCCCTAGGAAAGTAGCGCGATTCAGCGCAGAAGTATTGGTACAATACCTTCCGAGTGGGAAGTGCGTCCACCGTCGCACCCGGAAATCGCACTCATTCATCTGCTCTCCTGAGATCTTTGGCACGATTGCAAGGAAGGCTGGGACATCTGATGTGACTGATGTCCCAAATTGCGATTTACTCTTCAAGCGAGTTAGCCCAGAGTACATTATAACTTGATTCTGCAGTCCTCCAGTAATGTCCATGAAAGGATAACGAACATCTTATACAAACATCACAAGCGCTCAACAACTACTCCGTTCGCACCAAAAAGTCACTATGATTTACATTGTATATCGACCAAAGGAGGAAAAGCATCACGAGTATGGCCGTTTGGTTTGAGCGCTTACAACTGCAACGAAGTATTCGCAACGACATGGTACAGTGCGCAGATCAGGCATTGGCATGAATTAATCATTTTAATGTAATGCACCTTTTTAGAGTGTATGCTATGAAGATTTTCTCGGCACACGAGGGCTTCTCGCTCCCTTCAATATGTACTCCGGTTATCTCACTACTTTGTTCAGCCTTGGTAGCAATGGTATCCTCATTGAGTACTATGATCAGGATTATGACTCACTGAGTACTATGATCAGGATTATGACTTTTTGATATGATCACTTCTACATCGTACTGTAACTATCGTACATTTGGCGAACTACCGGCTACCGGTAGAGAACTAGGGTACACCGAGAAAGTACAGCGTACAAGTACCGAGAACTGGGCTACAATCGGAATTCAAACACAGGTAATTACCCATACATTGTCTGATTCCAGTACAAATGTACCCCTACTACCAGTATTGGTACAAATGTACACAAGTACTTGTACCGTTTGTTTGGGGGTGACTTTGAGGCTGCAATGTTGCGTCTGTCCTACCCCCCAAACGTGCGAAGGGCAGCAGCCGCTTTTTGCGCGCCTCTTTTTTAAGATAAAATCTCTCGTTGGATGCAATCTCTGCAATATTGTACTCTCCGTACAGGCGGCTGCTAAATCATCCACATCCCTCTCATTGTAACACCAACCAAATGAAACCATGAGCAGCGATCGCAAAGTTTGGAAGCACATTGGGCTTCATGGCTTATCGGTTGGAACCTTTACTGGTACGTCGTTTTCTCTTGCTGAATCGTACTGAACGTTGCGTGCGGAACACCATTACGTTGGTGTTGTCTGTCAGGAAACAAACCTAAGAAGTGATGCCATCAAACTTGCTGACACGCACTTTTCAGCGGATCCCAATGCCATTTTGTGGAAATCTGCCATAATTGGCAACAATGAAGATGTCTCCATATCGAGACAGATTCCTGCAAAGACAATCAAGGGGCACAATGGACTGTCTTTGGTCGTTCAGGGCATGTGCGTATCAAACTTCAGGATCGAAAGATGTGCACCACGAACTGCGATTCGATGGCTTCCCTCCCAATGATTTTGAGAAGCTAAAAGATGCATTGCAAGAACTGTATGATGTCTCTTTGGAGAAACACAATGTCAGCTCGGCGGGTGCCTCATATGGAAAATCTTCGATCAAGGGACGCAATTTGGTCTTTTCACACATGGTGCTGGAGGATGCCGACGAGGAGGGGGAAGAATTTGAAGCACGTGTGGGCGATGAACTCATGTCACTTGATCTTGCTCAAGTTTCACAATGTGTCTTGCCAGGAAACAATCGACATGAAATCGAATTGCAATTTCCAGAATCCGACACTCTGGAAGCTGGCACTGATCAACTAGGTGAGTGTCTGGGCCAGTCATTTCTCATTAGATTTACGTTCAAACTGCTAATGCTGTCATCCTCTCTCTATCCTTACCATCCAGTATCGATCCGTTTCTACATTCCTCCCGAACCCGACTTTGAGAATAAGGACAGGGCCACTCTGTCGAATGCGGAACTCTTCCAGCAGCGCATCATGAAGAATGCCAGCATCAAGAATACCTCGGGCGATGTTATTGTAGAATTCCCTGAAACGCGCGGGACCTTTCTTACGCCTCGCGGTCGCTACACCATTGAGCTGTATGAAACTTTTATGCGCATGAGAGGCAACAAGTACGATTACAAGATTCGATACGACGACGTTTCGCGCCTCTTCCTCTTGCCCAAACCGGATGACGTTCACATGGCATTCGTGATAGCCCTTGACAAGCCGATTCGTCAGGGTCAACAGCGATACCAGTATTTGGTTCTGCAGACCAACAAGGAACAAGAAGAGGTTCGAGTCAATTTGGATGAGGAAGCTCTCCAAAAGGAATACAACGGTGATTTGCAGCCTGTCATGACTGGATCTTTCTCCAACTTGGTCGCCAAGACTTTCAAGGTAATCGCGAAGAAGAAGGTTTTTATTCCTGGCAAATTTGCGAACGCCAATCAGCAGGCTTGCGTGAAATGTGCGCTACGTGCGAACGAGGGATTGCTGTATCCGTTAGAGAAGCAATTCCTCTTTATTCACAAACCGCCGGTTCTTATTCGCTTCGACGAAGTGGAATCGGTCGAATTTCAACGTTACGCGGGTGGGCAGGGGTCGACGCGCAACTTTGATCTCTGTGTCACTCTCAAGAGTGCGAGCGTGGCGGGCAGTGGGGCTAAGGAGTACACCTTTTCCGGTATTGATCGCACTGACTACACGGGTCTGTACAACTTCTTGTCGGGAAAGAAGATTGTGATTAAAAATCTGGAAGGCGCCGCTGAAGAAAAGGGACCGAGTGCTCCAGTCTACAACGAAAATGAGATCTACGGTTTCGATGCGGAAGATGCTGAAGAATCAGAAGATGAAGACTTCGATGAGAATGAGAAAGGTGAGGATGATGATGACGAATCCGAGGACATCGATGATGACGATTTGGGATCAGAAATCGACGACGACTTGGATTCGGATATCGAAGAGGCGAGGAAGAAGTCTGGTGGTTCTAAGAAAAAGGAAGCAAGCATCCCCAAGAAAAAGCGCAAGGCATCCGACGACGACGACGATGATGATGATGATGATGACGACGACGACGACGACGACGACGACGACGATGACGAGGAGGAGGAGAAACCAAAGAAGAAGAAAAGGTGGCTAGACCTTCTCCAGTTGCAAAAAGTCTCAAAAAGAAGAAAGATCCGAATGCACCAAAGAAGCCCCAGACTGCTTACTTCCTTTTTATGAACAAAAACAGGGCAGCCTTCAAGGAGAAGTATCCCGATGCCTCGTTTGGCGAATGGTAAGTTTCCTGTTGATGATTCTTTGATACGGTCGCACTGCGTACTGATCGACTTCGACGCAGGCCCGACACATCTCGGCAGCTTACAAAGAATTGTCTCCCGACGAGGTGAGGGAGTACGAGGCTATGGTAGTTAAGGAGAAGGCACGTTATGCAGATGAAATGAAAGGCTATGTGGCTCCAGATGCCGATGACGATGACGACGATGACGACGACGATGGTGGCAAGAAGAAAAAGAAGCCGACAAAAGAAGAAAGATCCAAATGCACCAAGAAGCCAATGAGCGCATACATGCTTTTTTCGAATCACATCCGAGCAACAGTGAAGGATGATAACCCTGATCTCAAATTTGGAGACATTGCGAAGGCAGTTTCCGAAAAATACAAAAGTTTACTGATAAGGAGAAAGCCCATTGGGCCGAGAAAGCTGAAGAGGACAAGAAACGATACAAGCAGGAGATGGCGGCGTATATGAAGAAGAAAGTAGCGGAAGCCACCGAGAACTTGGACGATGATGACGACGACGATGATGATGACGACGATGATGACGACGACGAATGAATGAACGGGTTGCGATAGATGTAATCATATCTTGTTTAAGCACACCACAAAACTTGCCGCGGGTCGTTGTCGCCCTGTGTTGCCTACAACTAGTGTCCTTCTCAGAAGCATTAGGCGCTTGGATATCTTTCCATGCGAGAGCATTGCCAGCGGCGAATGGATTTAACATGTTGCCAGTTAGTGTGGCAGACGGCCTGAACAATTCAATCCACTACCTTGGCATTGTTTGTCGTATGAATCACTCCCACCACTTGTGTCCAAGGTGCGCCGGGAAGGTGTTGTCTCTCGTCGCCCTGACTTCCCCGCTCCTCTTGTTTCTCTGTGGACATGATTACAGCGTCCGCCCCCAACCGCCGCCTCCCGGGTAGTCACGATATCCGTGTTGTTATTACTAAGTGCTACGGTTGAAATCAGTATTCCAATTCTTCTTACCCTTGATGGTAGTACTGTCGTCCTCGCCAAGATGGCGTTTTGCATTCGTATTCTTGAATACTATTTTTCACTACCAGTCGATTGTCATCTCGTTATAGCAATGATTTCGAAGGCGCTTTTCACAAAGTAGTAGCTTTCCATTGTTCTGGCAAAATAGAACAAAATTTAGAAGTCCCCGTCACGCACCCGAGCGTGATTGCCACAACATTCTGTAGCCCATTTGTCGGGATGCAAGCGCAAGACTTGCTGACCTCCCTAGGTCAACTCGATCATGGTTATCATCCCTATTTTGACTATTGATGCCCTCAGATATTGTTCTATTTCATCAGCAGTTGTCGGATGCATAAAGGCTCTGAAGATTGCTCATGTATGGACTTCATTCCCAAGTGGAACTGTCTACATGACCAAATCCCAAGCCGTCGTGACATGTCCACGTAGCGTATCTCTATCAAACTAATAGTGCCTGTAATAACACATACCAAAACAATAAGATACGGTTACATGCTCTCCATGTCAAGCACCCCAACCTTTGCATTTTTCTCTTTGATCTTGTTGATTGTCACTTGTGAACTCAGTCATTGGCATCTCATCAATCCTGAACCTACTAGTCAACAAGAAGGTCAACAGGTATGCGGTGCCTATGTTCTCCGACTGCGCCCTCCTTTCAACGATTTGTCCGCATATCACGATAGGTTGCATTTGCAGTTAATGCTTTCTTTGTCTGATCAGAATACACAATTTTGTTTAAGTTTGATGCAGATAAATAGTTAATAAAGGTAAGTTGAAGTTTTTGCATCATACATGACCAGTGAGGTACACATGGTGTTACAATGAATTTCAAGTTATTATACTCCCCAGCATCTTTGCCAGACGTGCTCTGGGACCACACTACGGCCATGCACAATGACAGGCATTGCCTGGCTGGTGGCAAGACTTGAGCGATTGAGCCTTGAAGGAAAGGATCTTGCACCATTCTTGTATTTGTATAGACCTAGTTACTGGGTGATCAACCCACCACAGCATTCACAATGGCAGAATCATTTTATTCCTCAGCTGCATTCATTCCAGTCATCGTCGGTACTACCTGACTGCTACAGAGGTACAAGGTACTGCTTTCACCATACAGGAACAGCAGCCACAGTCCGCCGTGTGCCAATCACCTTCACCATGTTGCATGAAGCGGCAGCCGCAGGTAGTCCACTCTAGAGGCCCCTATACAGAAGCCATGGATAAAGCAACCAAAATGATTTGGCCTTGCCACTGCCCTTCTTCAGAAGGCCCTCCAGGCTTAGTAACATCTTGAGGAGATGCATGCTCTTCTAATTGTGAATAGTTGATAACTACTATGGTAGCCAAGTGTTGACAAGTTTTCAAATCTGACAATTATCTCCTTTAATGTTCATGGTTCCTTTCAGTCCCATCAGACCTTGTTCTCCAGTCTTATTTTGTCTTCTCTGGCACCCTTCTTTGATGTCTTACACTGGACAATAATCCATACTCCTTGGTCTGACTAAAGATGTGTTGTGATGTACTACTACAGCATCTTTGTTTCCTGCTTTGAAGGAGTCTTGGGTTGTTGGACTCTTTTTATCCATGCTACGATGAATATTGTGAGCTTCTCCTCATTGTGGCTCTGGTCTTTGGTGTCAATTCGAAGTTCCCATCGAACTTCATTCGTACGTTCGCTGTTGCGTGGACGACCGTTTTAAGCGTTTAGTAGACAGCGTTTACTGCTATACCGTCCACCGTCCAATGTCCTATGTACTAGCTATGATAGCAGTACCCAATTCCACAGACTACTTAGTACTTAGTAGTACGTACTACGTACAGTACTACGAAGTATCTACCTGTACCAGTGTGAAAGTGCTCAGTACTCATCCACGATACCTACGGTAGCGGTAGTACTCCAGTAGTGTACATTTTCCGGCATCCAGAGTCAGTATGAATGCGTATCATACTACAGTACGGTACAAGAACTACAAGGTACGCCTACTGTATGAAGAGTACAGACGTAACGTTCAACAGTACCACTCTCTTGTGCTATCAACCGTTGCATGCGCACGAGGACGCAGACAGTAAGTCAAAGTGAATGCTGGAGTCCTTCTGAGACAGTGAGAAAAGGTGGACAGTATACAGTACAACGGTACTGGTTTAACGCAGACCGCACAATTTTAGTTTATACGTTTATACGTCTATCCTCGTTGCTTGCTGTACTTTACTCAGTTTATCAGACCCAAAATAGTCTCGATGGTCGTGCCAGGACCATTGTGGATTTGTCTCAACGAGAACCATCTGTCCGCGGAAGGGATTAACGCGGAACGACGGTCGTCGGCAACCGACATCATGCCGGATTCATGACTCATGACCATGAAGAATTCGTGGCGGGCCTGGGCATGCGTTGAACTGCCTTACTCTTGTGCACCTTAAATGTTGATGGTACATTGGCCTAGAGTATATATATCCTATCAACGGACAAATCCGAGGATATACCGCATCGTACAGAAGGGTACGAAGGACGCTTCGTCTCCTCCCCGAACCACCCGGGTAAAACGCCTATCGTCATTTTGGGATACACCTACCAGATGCACGACATTAATATATAAGGCACCCTAATTATTAATTTAATTGGGGCATCGCTAATCGTGAACAACCACCGGACCGTTGTGAACAACTGCCGGAATGGTTGTAGAACTCCCTATGTAGGGAATACGAGTACTCGGAATAGGAAATGACTGCACAATTCTGAAGCAGACGCGAATTTTCCTTCCACGCGAAAATTGTTCATCTTTTCGAAACATGGAGCCTGCCGCTGTTCGCACTGCTCTCGTCCGCATCGGTTTCGTTGAAGCCGCCGCCCTGGCTCTGACGGAGGAGCAGGGTCTGGACTCCCTCGACGAAATCAGGATTCTCTCGGACGATGATATCGCGAACCTGTGCAAGCTCCTACGTCGCCCTGGGGGAGTCGTCCAAGGGGTACTTAACGCCGCTGGGAACCCCGTCCCCAATCCAGGAATCCAAGTGAGTGCCCGAGCTGAAACAAACTTGAAACTCGCGGCCTTCTTCCTACGCCACAAGATCCGTACTGGTCGTACGGTCGCGCCGGCAGATGTGACCCTCGCCTCCATCCGTGCTCTTCGTGAGTTGCGTGAATTCGAGGAAACCTATAAGCCCTCGGAAGATGTGCCGACTATCAACGATAGAGACTGGCCAAAGACGATGGAAACTATCCTTGAGTACCTACGTTCCTACTTGGGGGACAAGAAGATTCCTTTGGCCTACGTCGTACGAGAGTCTGAAGACGTGCCGGCTGCCGATCCTGAAGGCGGCTACGCTACCTTGCAGGACGAGATGATAGCCAGAGCACCGCACTTCTCGTTGATAGCCGGCGTTCGTACAGCTGATCCAGCGTACTTGATCAACCGTGAGAAGGTGTGGGACGTTATCGCCCGCATCACCCGCACTCATGATTGTTGGACGTACGTGAAGCCCGCCCAGCGCACACGCGATGGCCGTAAGGCATACCTTGCTTTATACGCCCATTATCTAGGTCCAAACAATGTGGATAACATGGCCTCGCAAGCTGAATCCAAGCTCAACTCTACCGTCTACAATGGTGAGCAAAGGAGGTGGAATTTTGAACGCTACGTCAACGTCCACAAGCAGCAACACTCTATCATGGAGGGATTAGTCGAACACGGGTATGTCGGTATTGACCCACGGTCCAAGGTACGCTTCTTGATTGAAGGGATCAAGACCGACAAACTTGACTCCGTGAAGACCCGTATCTACTCCGACGCGACTCTCCGCAGTGATTTTGACGCGTGCGTCACCCTCTACCAAGACTTCATCAAGCAGATGTCCTCCAAGTCGAAGGGGAATCCGAGGGACGTTAACGTCTCCGAGGTCAAGGTTAGCGGGGGAAAGCGAAAGCATGCGAGTGACGAGGCCGAGGACCGTTACTACACGAAAGCGGAATATGATGCCCTTTCGCCCGCCCAGAAAAGGGATCTGGCCAACAAACGCGCGAAGCGTGGCCATAAACCCGGGGCGAAGGATAGCAAAACCGGAAAGAAGGAAAAGGGAAAGGGCGACTCAAACAAGGCAGTCAATAAGACCTTGAAGGGGTTGAACAGGACCGTTGCCCAACTCGCCAAGCAAATGGGCAAAGCTGACATTGATGATGCGTCAGCCGCGTCCGATTCGTCCACTGGCACTCAACCAAGCACTACTACGAAGCACTCTGCCGGTACGAATCGTTCTAATTCGTCGCTCACCCGCCAGGCGAGCCCGAAGAAGTCGAAGTGACACAGCATTTACCGAAACGTTTGCTGTACTCGCAATGTTTCGGCTCTTCGTTCGTTTAGTTCGGTCGATGTTTCGGTGACCGAATCTCGGACCGACCTCGACTCACACGCTGACCAATGCGTGATTGGCAGTAACGCGTTATTAGTCCACGATTATGACAGACCAATTAACGTATCCGGTTACGACCCTACCGGACCGGTCACTTCTAACCTGCGTACGATCTCGGCAGCGTTAGCATATGACGATGCTGTGTCGGGTCAAACGGTTATCTTGGTGATTAACCAAGCCATCTACATCCCATCGATTAGTCACAACTTACTCGCGACGATGCAAGTTCGCTTGAATGACGTCAAAATAAATGACACGCCACGTTTTTTGACTGACAACCCAGATGAGCTCACGCATTCGATCGTGATACCGATGACTGATTCGGATGAACCATTCGTGATTCCCTTGTCGTTGAAAGGGGTTTCCTCGTCGTTCCCAACAAGGAAGCCGACGATTGAGGAATATGAGACACTTCCTCACTTGACCTTAACGAGCGACGAGCCGGAATATGACCCGCACGATACGTCGTTCGCAGAACAAGAGGACGCGCTCACCAAGTATGTGTCAGAGACAGGGGACCGTATTGGTGCTGCACCCGGATTGCACCGAATCTGCATGGTCTCCAACACATCCCTGGCGCAACGAACGAACATTGAACACGACGGTGTCCGACTCTCCCTGCAATCAATCTCAGTTGCATTGGACGAGGACTCATTACCAATCGAACTCGGCAGCTCCATCCAGACTGTCCGGGTGCGAGATAGAGGGAAGCAATTTGAAGCAGAGCACCTTGCTAAGAACATGGGTATCGACATACACACTGCCCGTCGAACTATGAAGGCGACCACACAACGTGGCATTCGGACACTACTTCACCCTACGCTGTCACGCCGGTTTCGAACCAACGACAGACAGCTCCGATATCGCCGACTGCCGATCGACTGTTTTACGGATACGCTAATATCCAACACGGCATCGGCGAGGGGGAATAATTATGCACAGATCTTTGCGACGCCAGATGGATGGTGCCGTGCATACCCGATGCGCAAGAAAAGCCAGGCACATGAAGGCTTGTCGATAATGTTCCAGAGGGAGGGCGTTCCGAACACCCTCATAATGGACAACGCGAAGGAACAACTCCTCGGTGACTTCCGGAGGAAATGCCGGGAAGCGGGCACGAGAGTCAAGCAGACAGAGCCCCATACGCCTTGGTCGAATGCGGCTGAGGCGGCGATCCGGGAATTGAAGCGAGGAGTTGGTCGGCAAATGGTTCGCTCGAAGGCGCCAAAACGTCTTTGGGACCACTGCCTTGAGCGAGAGGCATATGTTCGCTCTCTGACTGCTCATGATCACTTCCGACTAAACGGGCAAGTGCCAGAAACGATTGTGAAGGGTGACACCGCGGATGTATCAGCAATTGCCCTGTTCGGTTGGTACGAATGGGTAATGTTCCGTGACACATCAGCGACATACCCTGATGACAAGATGGTTCTAGGTCGTGACCTCGGACCGGCTATTGATATTGGGCCAGCGATGACTCGCAAGGTCATCAAAGCAAATGGTGAGGTTGTTTATCGTTCCACAGTTCGTTCTTTGACACCAGACGAGCTGTTGGACGAAACGCACAAGAAAGAGAGGAGGGATTCACCACGTCGGTCAACAAGAAGTTGGGCGATTCATTTAAGTATGAGGATTTTGTCACAGACCCGGAACTGGAGGACCTTGGGACTCCTATTTATGAACCATATGAAGATGGGAAGGGAGAAGCAGGTCCAAGATTTGTTCCTGATGCCGAAGACGTGGACGAAGACACCTACGACCAGTATGTCGGTGCTCAAGTATTGCTACCGATAGGGGACTCCGTCCTGACGGCAAGGGTTCGTGGCAGGAAACGGCAGGCCGATGGAACTCTCCGAGGCAAAGCAAACGCGAACCCCATCCTCGATACACGCACGTACGAAGTCGAGTTCTCCGATGGCCAGAAAACAGAAGTTGCTGCTAATACCATCGCCCAAAACATGTATGCCCAATGCGATTCAGAAGGTAACCAATACCTACTCTTGGCCGGGATTACCGACCACAGAAGAGGTGACTCCGCTGTCGCTCGGGCGGATATGTGGATTCAAAGGGGCTCAAACCGACGTATGCGACAAACGACGAAAGGATGGCACCTTTGCGTCGAGTGGAGGGATGGGACGACATCATGGGAGCGGCTGGCTGACCTAAAGGAGTCAAATCCGATTGAAGTCGCAGAATACGCCGTCACCCACGGCATCGATGGAGAGGCAGCGTTTGCATGGTGGGTACCGTTCACGCTGAAACGGAGGAACCGCATCATCGCTGCAGTGAACAAGCGTTATCATAAACGCACTCACAAATTTGGGATCGAGATACCGAAGACATACGAGGATTGTGTGAGGATCGACCGTGAAAACGGCAACACACTATGGCAAGACGCCATCCGAAAAGAAATGTCAAAGGTTCGTGTCGCATTCGAAGTACTGGATGACGGGAACGACCCACCACCCACGTTCCAGGAAATGAAATGCCATTTGGTCTTCGACGTTAAAATGGAAGACTTCCAGCGAAAGGCCCGGCTCGTGGCTGGAGGTCACATGACCAGGCCTACGTCTGGGACGGTTACATACGCGAGTGTCGTGTCACGTGAATCAGTTCGGATCGCGCTAACTCTAGCAGCTCTGAACGATCTTGAGGTCAAGACCGCTGACATCGAGAACGCATACCTAACGGCCCCGGTTGGGGAAAAGATCTGGTGTCGTCTGGGACCTGAGTTCGGACAAGACGCCGGGAAACGTGCGATTATTGTCCGAGCCCTATATGGTTTGAAGTCGGCCGGAGCATCTTTTAGAAATCACCTTGCAGACTGCATGCGACACCTTGGATGGGAGTCGTGCAAGGCCGACCACGACCTATGGTACAAACCGGAGGTACGGCCGGAAGATGGTTATAAATACTACGCATATTGCCTGTTGTACGTGGACGATATCCTAGTCGTCCATCACGATGGGATCAAGGCTTTGAAAGAAATTGATCATTTCTTCAAGACCAAGCCTGGCTCAATGCGTGATCCCGAGTTTTACCTCGGTGCGAAACTGAGGCCCGTAACCTTGCCGAATGGCGTTATCGCATGGGGCATGAGCTCCAGCAAGTACATCCAGGCCGCCGTCGCGAACGTGAGAGAATTCCACGCGGCGCAGTTCCCGACGAGGAAATGGGCGAAGCGATCGTCTGGACCGTTTCCTTTGAATTATTCGCCCGAGCTTGATGTTACGCCCGAGTTATCGCCCGAACATGCGACGTTCTACCAATCTCAGATAGGAGTTCTGCGATGGTGTGTCGAACTTGGCAGGGTGGACATCATAACAGAAGTGTCCGAACTATCGTCATACCTCGTAATGCCGCGAGAAGGTCACCTGGAGGCTGTATTTCATCTCTTCAACCATTTGGAGAAGAAACACAATGCACGGATTGTATTTGACCCATCATATCCGGACATCGATCAGAGTGCCTTCAAAGAA
Source organism: Fragilaria crotonensis (assembly GCA_022925895.1). Taxonomy (NCBI): domain Eukaryota; phylum Bacillariophyta; class Fragilariophyceae; order Fragilariales; family Fragilariaceae; genus Fragilaria; species Fragilaria crotonensis. The sequence goes on along the minus strand of JAKSYS010000050.1, from coordinate 134,837 downwards.
TGTGATTGGAAGGCATTTTACGGCGACGTGACGGAGGCGATACCGCCAAATGCACCACCACCCCGTGGGAAGGATGTGGACATTCGATTGTTTGTGGATTCAGATCATGCTGGGGATCAACGTACCCGAAGATCTCGAACTGGATTCCTCATTTACCTCAACCTGTCTCCCGTGATATGGTATTCCAAGAAGCAGGCAACGATTGAAACAAGCGTCTTTGGCGCTGAATTCGTCGCCATGAAGCACGGAATGGAGGCATTAAGGGGACTACGATACAAACTACGAATGATGGGAGTGCCCATTGACGGCCCGTCATTTATTTATGGCGACAATATGTCGGTGATCCATAATACGCAGAGGCCGGAATCGACGCTGAAGAAGAAATCGAATTCAGTGTGTTATCACGCAGTGCGTGAGGCCGTTGCCATGGGTGAATGTATTACTGCACATGTATCAACCCATGACAATCCTGCTGACATATGTACGAAGATTATGCCAGGAGGACAGAAGAGAGATCATTTGGTTAGTCTCATCTTGTACGACCTTGCCGATCACACTTGATGCTCCCCCTCCGAGGAGGTTCGCAGGTTATTCAGGGTTTCCTTGTCCCATGCTTCGTGGTGACTAAATATCAGTGTGCATATCTATTATAAGGCAATACGACGTGACGTCCACCATGGCGACCTAACATGCCAATCCTGCCCTTTTAGTTCGAGGGGACTGAGAAAAGGTGGACAGTATACAGTACAACGGTACTGGTTTAACGCAGACCGCACAATTTTAGTTTATACGTTTATACGTCTATCCTCGTTGCTTGCTGTACTTTACTCAACAGAGCAGACACTCGACAAATGCAGATCACATCTTGAGTTACGCCTCCACTGCAAGTTCCAACAATGGGTGCATTTGATAGATTCATGAGAGCGACGGCGAAGAAGAATTATCATTCCAAAGCTCGAATACTGCACCATAAAGGCCATTCCAAGCATTGCATAACAGGTCGAGAGGAGCTCCCGCGGTCTCTTGATATCAGAGTGTTGGAGTTTGGATCTGGCGTTCATATGATGATGAAATTCGAAACAGAGAACTTGCTATTGCAAATGAATCCATGCACTGCTTACCAGCTTGCCGTAGCACTTGAAAAGAGCGACGACATAAAGAGATCAATCAAAATCGATAGGAGCTTAGAAGAATTGACATCCCAAGGGAAAGCTGAAGAGCCATGGAACGATCTTGTCAACATCCTGCAGCGTCTCCAAACGCAGACCAAGTCTCAATCAAAGCAGATCTCGTGTTGGACCGAGGCCGAGGAATGGCTTGTCTCTGCAGGTGTTACGTTGCGTTCGGAAACGGTCGCAGAGACCGAAGAGAAATCGCTTGAAACGTTCAAGCTGCTCGTGTCTAAAAGTACTGAGAAATTGGCGCGTCGTTTTCGGATGAAAAACTTCAAAATTCGCATGCTCTCTCAACGTTTCAGGGAGATTGCGAGCCATCGATCCGCTGGAGGGGAATTAAAGGAGCTAGAACAAGTGGAGGAGGACGCGTACCAGGAGGCGCTTCAGGCTTCAGCTGATTCCCGTATTCCAGAAGCCGCTAGAGAGGCAGAAGAACGCATGCTGGCACAAGAACGCGAAGAGGAAGCCAACCGTATTGCATCATCCTTGCTTCGACCTCTCACGGACGAAGAAAGGGATATTGTGGACGAAGCGATCTATGGTATTGGGCCGCCTTCACAGATTGTTGCTCAAGTCGACACTGATGTTGTTGTGAGGGAATCCATGCGCCGTTTGCAGCCGGGACAATGGCTCAACGACGAAGTGATTCACTATTTCTTGATTATGCTGTCCAAACGAGATGAGGAATTAAACAAGCAGGACCCATCAAGGGGACGAAGTCATTTTTTCAAATCTTTCTTCATCACGAAGCTCCTCAACGAGGGCCACGCAAACCCGGAAATCGAAGGCACCTACGATTACAAGAATGTTAAGAGATGGTCAAAGAAAGTGCCTGGTAAGGACATTTTCCAATTGAACAAGATAATCTTCCCCATCAACCAAGGAACTGCGCATTGGATTTGTGTTGTTGCTTTCATGCGCGAGAAGCGGATACAGGTGTTCGACTCGCTCGGAGGAAAAAGGTCGTATGTACCTTGAGGCCATCTTCAAATACTTGCAGGATGAGCACATGGACAAGAAAAAGTCTCCACTTCCAGATGCGGAAGAATGGAAGCTCATCCCAACGCGTGATGACACACCTCGGCAGCTTAATGGTGAGCTCAGCGGACATGTGTTGACTGTCTTGGATGTCGCTCTCGTATCTCACACTGCGTCGTTCAATATTCGTGACAGGTTTTGATTGCGGGGTGTTCACTTGCATGTTTGCCGATTTCTTGTCAAACGACTGCCCTTTGGTCTTCAGTCAGAAGCACATAACGCAATGCAGGGAGCGCATTGCGTTATCGATAATGAATGGCAGTGCTTTGATGTAGGCATACTACTAAAATAAGCTGTGCGATAGCGCGTGAATCAACGCAAGAACCTTGCAACTTTTCGATGTGCGAAGCACAGCATTATCTTTCTTTTACATCTAGGAACTGTAACCAGTGTTCGAGTGACATTACATTTATCAGCCCCAGACACAATGCTGGCCAAAAGAGCGCTTATCCCCATCGCATAACAATAAAAACGCCCAACCCGATTCCCTTGACAGGCATGATGCAAGATAACAACAGATTAGAAGTGATAGCACCCTTATCATTAGCCTCATACAGTTCGGATGAACTCGGCCCTCGGACGATCCCCACGGTAAAGGTAAAGCGTTCCAGTAAGCATCTTGACCTTAACGACCGTCTCATTCTCCACCGACTGCTTACCTCCACCTCCAACTTTGATAGGGGGCTTCTTAACAGTCTTGACACTTTTCACAACTGCCTTTTTCACTGCATTTTGCTTCCCCTGTGTCTTCACCGGCTGTTTGATGGTCGACCGCGTACTTGGTCGAACTTCTCCCTTGACGATTGGTGGTGGTGACTTGGCTTTATGGGGAGGAGGACTCTTGTCTCGTCGGGGTCGGTTGGTATTGGTCCTGGATTTTGCAGCCGCCGCTTTGGTGGACGGTGGCGGAGTTTGGGTACTCTTGACACTCTCCGTCTCGCTACTTTCCACCAAACGTCCAATGTATTTCTCCGTAACCTCATGCTCCTCAGGATCTCCCACGAAGGAGACAATCCAATGGACAACGTTTTCTGAGTCGAAATCTTGGTCGACTCTGCGCACCAAGCGGCCAATGGTAACGCCTTCATCGCGGACGACCTGGAGGAAAAAAAATGACGATTCGATGGGAGTCGTGGAGAACACGAGGATCAGGTTTGGCAACAACAGGTTTTGGTGGGATGCAAGAATGGAAAGAGCGCGAACTTGGTTACGAACTGCAAATGTCGCGAGGACGCTTGCGATTACGCGCATCCATGATCTGACAGTCGCTCAACAACGTGGAAACACGTTAAAACTCACCTCAACACGATCACCTGGTCCGTACTCTTGCTTTTGTCCTCTGCGAGAGCGTCGAAGGGGAATGTTGCTGCTCATTTCTGTTCAACTGGTCTGCAGATCGAGCGAAGCAGGAGTTCAGGTTGGATATTAGCAGTATTAGCGATGTCAGTTTTTTTCGATGTGCTCCCTCGTACTGTAGTATCAATACATGCAAATCAGAATTGCGTCGGACGACGAGTAAGTGTGAAATTCGAAGGTCACGTTGCACATCCATAGTACTCGGAGTAAGTGGTTTTCTAACGCACTTAGTTTCAAGCCGGACAGTCCCATGCGGTTAGAGGTATGTATACCGTATTGTCAGTTTAGCAGCATTGTGCGTTGAAGATATATGAAAAAGACAGTGTCCATATGAAGACCCTCCGTACGAATGTGATTCTCGCAAAGAATGGACAAGGTGTGCGCTTTGAAGGTGTCGTTGGAAACATGACACTTCGGATTCCCATTATGTCAAACAAATTCTTTCGTTCTATATACTGACATGTTAAGTCTAGCGTACAAATACGTTACGTGACGATACACTTAGCAACACAGACACGAAAAATGCCTGCTATTCTTGTCGTCGCTATTAACTACGGTTATTTGATAAATGTGCACCATACTACCAAAAGAAGTACAGTACAACTACAAGGTACCTGGTACTGTACTCGGGACTTCGGCTTAATACTGTACTTCGTACTCAGAGTTCCAAGTAACAGATACACATACAATTCAAGCCATATATCTTGTATCTTGTACGTATGCATACAGTACGAGTACTCGGAATATGGTGCTGTGCGTCGCGAGTCGCGAGTCCAGTTCTTGTACAGTACATACTGCTGGCTCGCATTTCTGCTTCGTTGCTCGTCGCACGATTCCGTTCGTATTGTGGACTGTGGACTGTGGACTGTGGACCTTCCGAGGTATGGTACGGGATGAGTTCTTATATTTAAAGAAATACAATGGGAGTTGGGAGCGAGAGGGATGGAAAGATCATTTACTAGATACACTCTCAAACTACCAGTGCGAGGCACGAACTTGAAGGAAATGGACCGCGTCTTGTAACCTTCAGTTACGTTGGTGGATTACGGGCTTCGCAAGTCAGCAACTTTCCGTGCTTCAGTGCAACTCGCGAGTTTTCGTCGACAATTGACTTCAGCCTGGGCGGCCGAGATAACAATGGCGCCGCTGCCACAGGTTTTTCTCTCCGATGATGATTTCACGCCTGCCCGCTTCCAGAATACCCACTCTATCATTCAAATGCACAACGTGCCAAGAGTTACAACACAGAGGGAGGTGTCGGTGCTGGTCACCGGGACTTCTGATGATAAGATGGAGTATCTGATGGGGTGAGTCAGAGCAATGAATGATTTGCTCGAGACTGTCATGAGTGAGCTATGCTGTGGATGCAAATTTTTTATTGTGCCGCTGCGAGACACTCGGTACATTTAAGTTGCTCACTTGCTGCCTTTTCCTAACAAACAGTCTGTATGTTTACGCGATTTGCACGTTCTCTGTGTTTGCAATTTGGGCCATTTTGATTTTTGTGTTCAAGTGCTGCGGAACCAAGAGAGTTGGATTCTTGTCCGGTCGTACCCGTTTGGTTCCTCCATCGGATTACGAATGTGATGCTGTTAGGGTGTTTGAGCTAGAATTGAAGCTGGAAGAAGAAATACCACCACTACCGGTAGATGGCGCCATTGCTATGTCAGGCGTATGCGTCACTCCAGCTGAAATGGAAGCTACCAGCGACAATGTGATTGTCGATGATGACGATAACGGCGGAACGATCCTTACGGAGCTTCCGCTAAATGCTGAAGAAAGGCGGGACAATCACATTCGTCTTAGGGAAGGGACTGATCGACTGCTATTCTGGACACGGATAATTGCGATTGCGTCTGGAGTCGTTGCCGTTGTGTCTTCCTCTGTGTTCGTCAATGAAGGTGTCTTCAAACTTGCGGCTACCCTTGACGCTGGAATTGTAGGCATGCAGCAAGTAAATGGAATCCTTCTGGATGGGATTGACATCATTAATACCTACCAAGAGAGAGATTCTCCGCTTCTAACGCGCTCGCAGACCTGAACTCCACCGTCTTGACTGTCGATTGGTGTCCTTTGAGACGAGAAGAGTTCATCGAATCGTGTGGCGCAATCACTGCCGCAAATTCCACCACTGTGGGTCCGATCAATGAAACGGCTTGCGAGATTATGGGGGTCCCGTTGCAGGGCGCTTTGGCAACGCTGCTCATGGTCTATCAAATCGTTTCGACAGCTTTTGAAACGATGGACGTCATCAAGTCTGATCTTCAGCAAATTGTGAATCTCCTTGATTGGATCATTCCACAAGCCAATTCATTTTATTGGGCTTTCTATGTGTCTGCTGCATTCGCTGTCACGGTTGATGTGATCATCCTTGTTCTGTTGTTCGGGGTTTACTTGGCGTGGAGAAAGAGACGGAACAAGCCTTTCAGCTGTGCTCGATCCTACTTCATCATTCCGCTGTTCGTCCTTTGTGTTTTCCTAATGTGGCTCTTCGCGATAATTTTTGTTTTACTGCCATCCTAACTGCCGATTTCTGCTACAATGGTCCGGACACGCGACTCGTCAACACTCTCATGGCCTTCCGGCATCTCCTCAGCCCTCACGCTTTCGAGCTCCTTAAATACTACCTGACAGGATGTCCAGAGCCGGGCTTTTCTATTCTGGAACCGCAAACTGCTGTTGCCATTGTTGAAGGAGTTACCCTGGTCCACGATGTTATATATGATCTTTCTCAACTTGACGCATCGATATTCCTTGAAATATGTGAGGTAAAAATTTCACCTCTAGCATTACTCATGGAGTCAGTGCACGATGAAATGCATATTATCGCAGATTCTTTGGGTGAAGTACAACAGTTGTTCCTTTGCCGGAACATTTTCCCTGTTTTGGAAATCGTCATGTATGATGCTGTGTGCTACTTGGGCGTCGACGCATTTCGCAACATTTTCGTTGCATTGCTGCTTACTATGGGCTTCAGTCTGATCTTCATCACTGTACGAGTCGCCTGGCAAGAAGAGGTTCACCACCCAGATGCCGAGAATATGAAGGAGGTGTGTCCTTCCTTTCGTGGCTGTTCTCGCCGGCGTTCTGGAAACGCGGCTGTGGACGACGCGGAAGATTCGATTGCAGAGCATAGGGATGATGGAAGAAAGGCAAACATGGAGGCTGCAGTGATTCCCCATGACGAAACGTCGAACAGTGGTATCGAAGAGCATCGTTCCGAAAGCCAAGTCGCCCTCCGAAGTATGTAACCCTTCGTTGCCCTCTTTGGATCAAGCTCTATCAGGACGCCGTGACGATATCTTTCACCTGCTCTGGTCTTGGCGACCGCAGGCTACTAGGAGACTGTCATTGCGAATGTAGCGGAGCTGAAATGGTGAAATACATCCACCTGTTTGTTCTTCGTGTTTTAGGATGTTGACTTAGTTCAAAGAACTGGTTATCGGGGCCTAAATGTAGCACTACCCAGATGTATGATAGCGTCATTCAGGAACAGCGCCTTATCGTGTGGCATGTGGGTCTAAGATAAACAATCAGAATCGTCCATTGGCAACGAGAGCCTCATTGTACCCAAAACAATTGCCACATCAGGAATTAGTTCCAACAGAGGATCTTCGTCGTCACAGTCTTCGACAGATTCTCGTAGCCTTTGGACCAGTCCCCCAAAATACTGTTCCACCAGAGGAACAGCCTTTGAACCCGTCAAGATTCGTTCCGTATCAAAGGTAACGTGCTTGCCGCGCCACTGTACCATGTCGCCGCCAGTCCAGGTAATATTGGAGAGTATCAAGTCAGGTTTTGGAGCAACGGCAGTCGTATCACCGTCTCGCCGCCGTGGACCGCGACACAGCCGCAACGATAGCTCACGATATCCGCCATCAGCGCACTGCAAACAATCGTCCATGTCCGTATTTTGAATTGCCAACAGTCCCCAGGGTTTGGCGTTTGTAGTTTTGCTGTGATCGTTTGCTGTAAAATAACCTTGAAACCAAGCGGAATCCAATTCGGGAAGACAAAACATGGCTTTTCCTTCAACAAAGCTTCGTTTGTCTGAACTGTTGCCACTTTCCAACCCGTCGGAGGATTCTGCCGTCCGTGGTCGACGGCGACAGGCGGGATCCTCACAGCAATCGTCGAGAAAATCATCGGATAGCTTGGTGCCTTGACGTGACAGTTGAGTCCACTCCAGTGGCAAATCAGGCTTCTTAGAGCCATTTGATGATGGAAGCGATGACGCCGACGACGGCGATGATTCGGGTCGGTCGGCCGCATGGATGGTTTTGTGTACAGTGTCCGTGGTGATTGGTCCAGCAGTTGTTGTCATGCCGTTTGACACAGCCATGCTCGAAGCAGGGCGCAAAGTTTGTGTCCATCCCTCTGACGGGGGTCGTACCATGGAATAATCCGTCTTGATGGTCGACACTTGAGGTTTCGTGGCAGGGATGTTTGACGTCGGTCGCATGGTCATGGTCAGGTTTCCCAGTCTGAGATATTGTTGTCACTTGTCACGTCTTTTCGTTTACTGTGTACTGGCATCTGTGATACCGGGGTACAAAGTGATAGACTTCCAGTATCGCCCTACATATTTTTACATCTATCCCGATCCCTAACTGTTGCCCGTGTGCACAGTAAAACGTTACATCCGTGCTCCAGTAACCAGTGCGACACTGCACGACTGGAATCAAAACTCTTGTCGATTTGAATTTCATGTTCATCTCATCCCATGAGATTGAACACTCATTTTCAAACGAGACTCAACGCCTCGTGTACCGACGACCACACCGCGGCACGAAACGACGTCTCCGAGAAACGAGGAGTGTTCCTCATTGTTCCAAAGGAACACTCCCCATCTATCAGACCTCTCATCCCTTGCACCTCTCCTTCTTCTCACAATTGTCGAAATAATTCATTTTTAGTGCCACTCACCTTTTCTGCACATACTGCACATATTTGCACAACATGAATGAAATTGACCATGACGAATTTTTACCGCCGGTCGTCAAATTGTCAACCTCACCATACTGTACATCTATCAGTAGTCAGTACGACGGTACTCACTATTATGACAGCACACAGCACGGCAAGCAGTACAACAGTACTTCTTGCACATCACTTCCTCTGCCCGGCCATAGTCCGTGCACGTCTGAGTCTATCGTTACCGTACATAACGATAAACTATTAGACAGGGCCCACTATGACCAAAGCGATATTATTACTAGTCAGTCCCTCGCACATTTATGTAGCGATAGACCGACAGATAGTATACGTATCGTTGTCTGTAGCGGTAGACAGCATTGTATTGCTGTACCGTTTATAGACACACTAAGCAGTAGTCAGTGTCGTACTAGACACTTACCTACTGGGGGCGTGCCCCGTAACGGTCACGTCGTGTTTAACCTGAACCCTATGCCGACCTGCGCGTCGCTAGGTTCCGTTAACTCGAACCCTATCACAAAGTACGGCATGAGATCTACTGGAGTACGGAGTACTGTAGACTACAAGTCAGTAATTTCCACGAATACAGAATAGTACACCGGTGCCGTTGTTTCGTTGTTTGCTGCGGTCCTGCAGTCACGAATTCGTGTTGCGTCGTCACCTGCGCCAGAATGTTCCAGCCATTGGTATGCTTCGCAGCGGTTCGCCTCGACATGAGTCATTATGAGTATTGTCGCACGTTAAGCACTCTCATCCCCGATCATCCTACACTTCGATTGTCTTCTTACGAGATCTCGTTTCAATCGCACATTTTCATTTGCACAGCACTACTACGTATTAACTGCGCACCATGAGCGATTATGAGGACAGTGGAAACGAGGACGACGATGACGATTGCAGGCATGCTAGGGTAGAGTGCAACGATTGGGTGAAGAAGCAGATGCGATTATGAACTCCATTCGCAACGAATCTGTTGGGTCGCCGCTGCCATCGTCGTCACAACCTTACTCCACCAGAGCCAGAGGTGACTACGATCGCGACAACAGTGATTATGACGACGATGAAGTTGATGACAGGTCATGACACGAAATGGGTGATGTCACTGCCAATTTGCGTCAAGATTTGGATGAATTAGCGTTGAGAGTATGTCCTCGTACTTATCCCAGCAGCAATATGCTCGAGGCAACGAACAGGTTTATCCGATATCCTCGCAAGTCTGTGGCGCGGAGGCTGCTGACTTCTTGCGTCATAAGCAATTGTATGGACCCGGGTTGGTGGTCAGAAAAGAATACACCACTCCTGGTCTTCGCCGTGATGGTGTGGAGTGTCATACTACTGCTCATGATGCATGTGCGCTACGGTAGTGCCGTGGATGCAGTGACTGGGACGATAACAGCATTTTCCATTCCACAGTTCCTTCCATTTCCATAATCAACAACTATCCCAGGAATTTCGTTTGGCCTGCTTATCAACGTATAGATAAATGTATGAACGTGCGTCTGTTTTCTCCCTCTACTAATTTTCTGTCGTCTATCAGATAATCTGCGAATCTTGCCCGTTTGTTGCCAGCGTCCCTGCAGGTAACCACACATGAGCGTGTCCCTCGATGCAGAGCTTGCCCCTCTTCTGAGGTTGTCTTGACCTTCATCCGCAGGATCAAGTACGACGACAGTCGTGTCCTGTCTATTAACAATCCTCCCTTGGATCGGCCAGAGATGGGACGAACGTTGGTGACCTGCACTCGGACCATCCACAGCATCTTGAGCAAAGATTGGATGACGAAATGTAACACCTGACTATAGATGCTTCGAATTAGTGTCCCAAAGATGCAGGAGAAGAGCGAGGATGACAACATGCCGTGGACAAGTGGTTTCCATTGTAGTTGCTGTCGTATCGGAATCGCTACCCGCATTCCCATCGTTGAATGAAACCAGAGTTCACTAAACATTTGAAGAGGAATGTGTGGCTGATGGCACGGTTGATGAGTGCAAACTGGATTAAAATCACACTAAATGACTAAATTGAATAACATCGGCGGCAGAAAAAGTCCGTCGTACTTCGGCGTATTGATTCACAGCCACGCCCTTGCCATGGGGAGATGTTATCCCTGTCACGATGGGACGCGGCAGCTTTGGATGACTCAGAATTTGAGGACGACGATGAACGCACTAACGTACGTGGAATCGTGGTCGTTTGAGGTTCTAGTGATTTTGCGTGTTGCAGGGGCACACGCAGAAGCTTTATCATGCCGTCGTGGTTGTAACATTGACGCTTAATATATAATGAGTTGTTGAAGTCGTCCTCGAAAATATTACTTCGGAGTATACGTTGTCTGCTACCAGTATATATCATACACATACATATACACTCGAGTATGGACACTAAAAAACTCCTGTACTACGTAAAACCAGCACTTTTTGGTATCCAGTACTACCGGTAGCACTTGAACTCTTGAACCCAGTCCTTCCAGTGAACTGCTAAAAGAAACTGCGAACTTGAACACGTTCACGTTCAGAGCATTGGTCGATCGCAGTCGCATTACTCTCGATCACCTTCAATTGAATATCCTCTGCTCTGGTCGATACATGTAGAAGAGCGCGCCCGGCTTGACTCTCATAGAAGCGGCCTTGGTTTTTATTTGTTCGCGTTCATTTTCATGAAGCGAGCATCTCATTTGAATCATCAAAATGGCGGAAAAGACAGTTCTGGTGGTGCGGAATGCCAATCTCAAGAACCCATCCTCCGACGACCTGTCGTCCGGAATAAAACATACTTTTCAACAAACAGTGTGGGCGGTCGGAGGGTCAAGATCGTGTGGGTGCTTGTGGCCGCTGCGACAGCGTTTCTCGTTGGAGTACACGTCTTTCTCTTTCAAGTCCTTGTTTCGAACCAAGGAACGTTGTGGAACGAGTTTGCAACTCCTGCTGTAAGCGTAACTGTCTCACAGCAGCTGCATCGAACACTCACTCCGTTGCGGGAGCTTGATTATGAAGTTTACACCATTCGCATCAACTCCTGGAAACGTCTCGACCAATTGCAGACGTCGATTCAACATCATGCATCGTGTCCTGGTGCAGTCCAGATTCAAATTGTGTGGTGCATGGCTCAGGGCGAACCGCCCGAGTCTTTACTGGAAAATGAAAAGGTCATTGTGGAACGGCATGAGGTAAATTCCCTTAACGAGCGCTTTCGAATCATGCAGGAACCACCCACATTGGGAATATTATCGATTGACGACGACGTGCTGCGACCTTGTGCCGCCATAGATGCCGGTTTTTTCAAATGGACGCAGAATCCACATCGCATGGTAGGCTTTGATGGCCGATCCCACACTGTGGTTTCAAATGGAAATTCGAACACATGGGAGTACGCCTATCTCAGCGAAACAGAACGAACAAACAGATACTCCATGACACTACCACGGTATGCCTTTCTTCACCGTGACTATCTAAACTGGTACATGACGGACCTCCCCAGGCCAATTTTTGATCGAGTGGCGACAAATTTCAATTGCGAAGACATTGCCATGTCTTTTTTCGTATCATCCTTGACTAATGGCAATCCACCGCTCTTGGCCGACAAATGGGCGTCCGTGGGGACACAAATCAAGCTGTACTCCCATAACGGTGGGATCAGCGATTCGTTGGATCACAAGGCCTTGCGCGACGCCTGTATAAACGACTTTGCGGAGCTCTTGCAACTCAAGGATAGACTGCAGTATGGAAGGTATATCGGTCCAGGAATCTTCTCTTGTGGAGCTGAGCCGCAGTACCAATATACCAATGCAAGGCACAACGATAACACACACGCGCATCGGATTCGAAGCTCGCGGCAAGCAGAGTTTGACGCCTTGAGGAAATCCTGGGAATCTATGTCTAACAATCAGGTGATTAAAGCCTTGATGGACATGAAATCGCACGCAATGGTGCAAGCCTATTGGAATGGACTGATCATTGATTCTGAACCCTGGGAGAAACGCTGGAACTTGAAGGCAACGACTAAAAGTGAAAAGAAGAATGCGAAGAAGGATAAGAAGATTAAGAAGAAGGACAGGAAGTTGACAAAGAAACGCAAGCAGCGATACTCCGACCAACTCTATGCTGTGATTGATGAAACCGAACATCGCGAAACCGCTATTCAATCCGTCGCAAATTCTCCAACCGTTGAAATTGACCATGCATGGAAACACATTCTCCGGCAAACAAGTCGCCGTTCCTGACTCGATCAGGAGGTGCACCATGAACTTGTTGTTGCAGCGCTTGAGGACAGTGAACATGGAAACAACATTCTATCCAAACGCCATGAGAAACAACCACGATATTGGTTTCCGCCCGACAAATAAGCCATTGCAGGAATTGATTGACGCGATAAACGACGTCTGGGATGGATTCTCTCTCTGTCAATTTCCATGCTTCGTCCTCGTTTGGCATGGAAGGGTCAAAGTGAATTGTTGGCCATTTCGTCTTTTGTTCCAGAAATGTTTTATGTAAATGATCAGGTAAACAGGGTAAGCACGTGTAAAGTCAAGTCTGAAAACGATGTTGATCATATGCAATCTATGTCTACGACGTACCATCAACAATTCCTTCGGCCGTCGCCGATCGGGGTAGCTCATGCCATAAGCCTCGCGCACGAGATCCATACATGCGATGGTCGGTTCGGGTGTATCCTTGGCGTATTGGTCACCGGGTAAGAAAGCCAACGCAGTTGTTTGCAAGCATCTGGTCAATGGCGATGTGATCACTAGTTCCAAATGCTCGCCCACTTGCGTAGTATGCCACCAGATGCGCAGTCTCTGACCAGCATCTAAAGCTTGTCTCTTCCCCTCCAGAAGAAGAGGAGGGTCAAAGAGGTCAGGATCGTTTAGATTTGGTGGATTTCCCTTGTCATCGAGTACATTGTGGCGCGCGACACCGTGCCGCACAAACACAATTGTTTGTCGTTTGATGCCAAAAGCTTCTTCGTTATTCGACAGATCCATCTCTAGACAACGATGTAACAGGAACTGAACAGATAGATTGATTGCGGAAGGTGAATGTTTTGGAAAGGCGAAAAAATCATTCCTCTTGAGTCGAGATTTGCGTCTATGCGGAGGGAGTCAATCGTCAACAAAGCGAGTAAAGAAACTAGTAGAGACATAGTCACGTCTCCACATCGCGATTCGTGATGCCCTCGGTTAAATTTCTTCAGATGCTACATGCTACCTCTGAAGAGTAGGGTCGACTTGTGCAATACTGGTGCTCCCGTACAGCTTGCAATCTGACTCAAAGAACAGGATAACTCGATACTTGTACTACCAGTACTGTACTGGAGTACCAGGATGTTAAGCAGCACTCCGGACTCCGGAGTCGTACACAACACTCGAGTACACAGTACACGGGTTCGATTAGAATGCAAGGAAATGACGTCAAGCATGACGTCACAGTACTGACCTTTTCACGTGCCACCTACGGTGATACAGTACTCCAGTAAGACAGTAACATATTGAGAGCATGCTGATTGGTACAACTCGAGTACGGCTTGACGCTTGACGTCATTTCCTTGCATTCTAATCGGATCCCTGAACTGTACTGGTACTACTTGCTGGTACCAGGGTACCACGTACTGTAATACTATATATACTATGTACTATTTACTGTGCATTTATTGACTCAGAAAAGTGTGATCGCGTCATAACACGTCACAAGTCATGCTCTAACATCGCATTTTACCCATGCCAAAAGGAGAGGGGTCACCTCATTGTTTGCAATAACATCGTCAGATCTTGATAGTACCAGGCATTTGATTGCATCATGATCATGAATGCGCTGAAGATTCACGGCATCGCCTTAGCCAGCCTTCTGAGTGCAGCGGCAGTGACGGCCCTGACCCTGCAGCCTCGGCCACACTTTGGCAGAATCCAAAAATCGGCTATGAAGGCTTCGTTGTCGATTCTACCGGAAATCGACAACGCAAACACCTTACCAGGAGCGCGATTCACGTCAATTTTTGACTTTTCGAATCCAAAAACAGTGGATAGCTTTGAGCGAATTGACGACGCCATCATGGGGGGCATTTCCACGTCGTCCATCCGCCACATTCCAGCTGTCGGCACTGCGTCCAATTCGTCGTCCTATGCCAGTTGGAGCGGTATCTGTCGCGTCGATGGAGGTGGTTTCTGTGGTACTCGGACTCTCCCCTTCCAGGAATCCCTCCGTGTGAATAGCGACGCTCAAGGATTCTTCATAGATTGTCGACTGGTCAGCGACAACGAACCTTCGAGACGTGTGTGGAAGATGAGCACCCGTACTGACCAATCACGGGGGGAACAATTGTATCAAGCTGAATTCAAAATGCCGGAGGGAGCGGAGGAGTGGTCTCGGATTCTTATTCCTTTTTCCGACTTTCAAATGGTTCGAGGTGCTAGATTTGTTCCTAACGCAGAGGTCATGAACGTTTCTGCACAGGGTATTTTTCAAATTGGATTAACTCTGTCCAAGTTTCGGTCTGCGCAGAACATGACAGTAATCGACAACTTTCGTCCTGGCTTTTTTGAAGTGCAGATCAGAAACATAGGGGTCTTCTCCTGTGCTCCCGAGGAAGGAGGCGCGCAGCTAGTTTCTCCTTCAGTTTCGACATTAGATCCTCCCAAAACGCTGTCGAAACACGAAGTTGAAAAGAATCGCCCCCACCTTGTCAAGATTCTCTTGCCTCTCTCAAAACTCTTTTTCTCGGAACAGGCCAATCGACGACGATCGGCGATGAAGATCTTGCGCACCCAACGAGGCATGTCGCGACCCAAAGCAATCCTTTTTGGAATCGGTGTACGAAGCAAAAGATCAGGTCTTATCCTGGCGATGATGCAAGCATTCACAATTTTGGCCATGGACACCTTTAGGAGCATCTCTGGTGTATTGCTGAAATATGGCTTGTTTGCGCCACTGAAATTGGTAGCGAAATGGAAGAACACGAAAAAGGCGACGACCCCGAATCCTGATGAGAGTCAGACTGCTTAAGCTCCAAGATGATATTCGACTATGGATTGAGAAGATGAAAACAATGTATAGATAAGAGAAACGTTGCTATAGTAACTTAAGGCGAAGGCATCTTGAAACGAGATGCTGCTGGATCAGAGGGTTACCATTGTTGAATAGTACGTGATGAAACCTCGTCAAGGTTGTTGGATCCTAACCCTGTGGCATGGCATAGTGCAGTTTTCTATACGCGTAAGCGTCGGAGCACGGGAGAGTGCGTGTACCACGTTCGTCATGGCGACGGTCTTGACCAGAACTCGTAGGCCCGTTTTGCGTCAAAGGGTTCACTGTCCGGAACCTCGCAAGGATGCAGCAATAAGCGATGTCTGAGAAACCAGTCGTTCACCAGTTTGCCCTGCGACTGGCGGCAAGGGTTTCGTTTTTCGGGGACTACGAGACTCGACAATGCCGCTATTGATGACACCGGACACCCCAAGCGCTCCAGGTGTATCCTCAACGAGTTTTCGCTTCCTAGGTATAGTGAAAGACGAGGCCCCTTCGCCTGCGTGCCCCTCTGTCTTGGAATGCGTCGAGTCATTTGTCTTGGTATTTGATGGGCCAGGACTGGGCATTGTCTCGCCTCGAGGCAAGCTATCAACACATTTTCGCTTTCGGGGTATGACAAACGAAGAGGCTCCTTCTCCCACTTGGCTGTCTGTCGTCGAATTCTTGCAGTGAATTGCATCTGTGTTAGACTGGCCAAGACAAGGGAATGCTTCAAGGCGGCGCAACTGTTTTGTCCGAGCTGACATCGACGGCGAATCACCTTGGCCGCTGCTCAAGCCATTAGATAGAAGGCAGCCATCGGCGAATGAGTCTCCACCTTTCTTGTCTTCCTTTGGGACACAGTTGAAATCGGCAGCATCTGCAAAACGACCATTCCTTGTAGAGGAAGTTTGATTCATTTCCTGTTTTGCCTCGAAGGATGCTGCACTTGACTCCTGCCTTTCCTGTGGCATAACCACGTGGTCCCGACATTCCAAGTGGCCGTTACTGGTTGGAGTAAGAAGTTTTCTGGAGGCCGGTCTCAATCTCGATTTCGTTTTTTCCTTTGTTTTCCGTGGCATTCCACGACAATTTGCGTCTTCCTCGCCAAGCGTCGATGTCGTAGTTCGACGGATGGAGAGAAGAGTGGCTGCGACTGAACTAGGGTCGGGTGATGCCAATAATTTGGCATTTTTTGCTTCAGCTGCTGTAGTCCCTGCATCCGGTGCAACCATCTGCTGAGCATCCTTCTTAACTTGCTTCGAGTAAAGAGGAGCGATTCGATCGGACGGCACCTCTATCCACTCGTCAAACTTTTCAGGGACTTTCGGGAAGTGCAGCTTGACTCGCTTTGTTGGACCTTTGACGTCAATGTCAACCACTTCGCCAGTACAAAACACTTCTTTTTAGTTCTCAAGACATCGTACCTGTCACCAATTGCGTATTGCAGTTCAACTTGAAATTCTCTGTCGCCATCGCCCTCCCGTACACTCTGCATCTCCTTATCACTTTCCTTTTCGATTCCTTCGTTGTGAAGTTGATTGTCGCAATCATCCCATGTATCCTCAGGAGCATCACAATTTTGCGCTTCTGGATTCCACACGTTGTCACGACAAAAGAATTGCTCAGGCAAAACATCAACATCGACAAAAAATGGCAGGCGCCTCCACTTGAGACAACCTTCATTCTCGCATTGAACCCATTTGGCAACTGCTTGAGCTGGCATGGCTTCGTCGATCGTTGACTCCAACCTCGTTGTGGCGGTATCCGTCGAGGTGCCAGTTCTTACGTCTCGAAGGCGGTCGTGGTCAAGTGCTGTGAGCACAGCATTGATATTTGCATCATCTCCCATAATCAGTAGATCCAAGATAGGAGAACCGATTGGAAGTGTCAGTAAAAGGCCTTCTTCGTATTTCAGCTCCGGTCCTTTGAACACGTTTGCGAGTTCATCTGGAAACGTACTGCCTCGCTGATGAGGATCCCGGAGCCAGTCGAATAGACGAGGTCGCACTTGACTTCGATAGAGAGTCGTCTTCTGCGTCTTTCCACCTGATCCACCAGATGACGCAAATGTGGCCTCTACCGAAGGAAGTATCACACAACCAATCATATCCGGCAAACCTTGCTTCTGTCCGATGCCGCCATTGAACCACTGCAGCAGCTGTGAGAAAACGTAGTCTCCAGAGTATGAGACAGTTACATTCGCAAGTACAGCGTCTGGGTCGCAGACGACCTCCGGTTTCTTCTTCTTTGCGATCGCCGAACATGCCACGGTCGAGTCAACTTTGGCCGCATCATCTTCGCCTGACCGGTGTGATGTGGATCCAGTGGGTTCTCCGAGAAGTTGTATGTTTGAAGGTGGCAGAGCCTTCTCGTCTCGGACGCTCCTTATTGTTGAAAGAGGTATATTGTTGCCGAGTTCACGGGCGTATACCTCTAAAGATGTGGACTTTACAGGAGCATAAGGATTGATCTTGAAGAAAGTTGTTGTTCGAGCATAAAGTAGGAGAATGTCGGCCGCAGCTTCAAGCTTCCATCTATCATGATAGTATTCCAGCCATGGGCTCGCAGACAATTCAGTTCCACCTTTTGCCTTGGCTGGACTTCGTGGTTTCGAAACGAGACTGGTGTCTAGTGACCCACATGGATCCTCGAATCTACAGACCACTTGATTGACAACACTTTGTAACACAGCATTCACCTCCCTCGTCACTGCTCCCTTCGCCTCTTCTCGTCTTGCTTTGGACTTGATTCGTCCCCTTTCCAGCTCTTTTTTCTTAAACTCCTTCGCTAGCTCTCGGATACCGTCATTTAGGCATTCTCTTAAATCTAAGAGAGCAGCAGTCAGCGTCCTCCTAGCTTCGAGAAACAAGATTCCAGACTCCTTCGGATTCGCAACGAAGTCGCTCAATTTGCGGTATTCCTTCACCTTCGCGGCGAGGGACTCGTACAGCAACGTCGGGGCGCACTGTTCACGCTGGATCGACCGGAGGAGGGACTTAACGACTCCGGCATCATCGCTCCACATCCAAGCTACAACTTCGTGGTCTGTCATTATTGATAGCGGTGGATGAATTACAGATTCTGGGTTTGCGTCATCCGAAGTTGGGGGGCTTCCAGTTTTCTCTCGATGGTGATCCAGAACACGGCCGATCCTGCTCAAAGACTGAGTCAGCTGCTGTATCCTTTGCTCCATAGCCGACACGCCCTCCGCATCGGCCGCTTCGAAAGAAATCCGTGACAGATTCAGGGTTTCCCCTCCCTCGCTTCAGATATAGTGGCCGTTTCCTCCAGCGCTGCGGCCCTCTGTCGCTCCCAATCGTCATTCGCCCTCTGTTTCCACTCGGCCTTTTCTTGGTCGGTGAAAGTTCTCCAAACTGTGGATCCGACTGTACGAATAGCATGCTGGACTTCCATTCCTTTTAATTCCCGGGATTTTTCATGCCCGAGAGAGGCAAGAAATTGTTCCTTGTTTATGCGGACAAAATATTGAAAGCTGTTCTCGGGTCTTTCGCGTGCCTCGCCTTTTCGAGCCTTTTTCGACCTTGACTTCGGTTGCAAGCCAGACTTCATCGATGAATCAGTTCCCTCAGCTGATTCGTCTGTTTTGAAATGATCACAAAGCAGTGCGACAGGCAACGCTCTGCGTTCATATTCAATGTACCGGAGGACGTCAGCGACATACGTTCGTAGCCACACTGGAACGTTGACCATAGAATCGAGTCTAGCTCCCTTGGATGTTGAAATAGTGTCTTTGTCACGATTGAAACTTATGGCTCCAAATGCCGCAGTCCCAAAACCGTGTCTTGCTAGAGTTTGGTTGTCCTCGTCTGCCATAACCTTTTTTGTGCAGCCTTTGACAAGATTTGCGAACCGCACCGCAACCGGAGAATTCCGGTTCAGAACTTGTTGGTAACAATCTGCAGTTGAGAAATGGAGGAAAGAGCCTCGGCATTTACTGCAACCACAGAGACAAACAGCAGCCTGGTATTCTTCAAGGGATTCCGTCACGGCATTATAGTCAAACGTGAGTTCTTCTCCTTGTTCAATATCGCGTAGCGTCGTCATGGCGAGACAAAGCTGGCCATTTAAGGCCGCCACGCGGACCTCGCAAGTCGGATCACAGCTGTGAGAGAGCATTGAACCATGTCCAGCTTTGCGAGACGCATCAACAATCATAAGGCCGTATCCTCTGGGGTCTGCTTGTGGCCTCTCCAATGCCATGTTGTAGAAATCAGGAAGGTTGGGGCGCAAGCCAATATGCTGCTGAGTTATTTCAATAGCGTCGAGTTTCTCACCCCATCTCCATGAAGGGTAGACTTCACCGCGGTAAAATGTGACAAGAGTATTCGCTTTCACTTCTGTGCTCAGCACAATGCTTCCGTGACCCTTCGGATGTACTCGAAAGAAGTCGTATCCTAGGGACTTGATCGCTCGGCGTAGTTGATATGCCGCTGCCTTGAGCCATGGAGGGCCAAAGGCTTTGATTTTATGCAACAAAGCCTTGCCGATCAAAGATTGACTCCAATTTTCTGCTGGCACCTCGCTACTTGATACTTCGGCAAGTAGCGTCTGTGCCACGTTATCGTCGATGCCTATTTGCAATGGCAAACCTTCCAAAATTTTTGTTGCATTCGCCATATCATGGGCGAGCTCTGCGGGACATGCATTAATGGCCGGGAGAAGCCACTTCTCAACAAACTCCACTGCTGTTTCAGGGTCAAGGTCCTTCTCAATGCATATCATTACGTTGCGCCGTGTGTAGCAGTCTATCCCCAAACTGATTGTTCAACTAGATCTGGAACATCGCAGCCGGATAAGCATATTGCTGGAGTTACTAACAGATCGGAATTTGACGCAACAGGAGATTGAGGGTCGATGTCCATGCCGGTTCTAGTCTCGACAAGGTCCCAATTAGCGCTCCGGAGCTCGTTTCCCTTCAAAACGCCTCTGTCAGTCAACACCTTATCTTGAACCCCGATCAGAAGTGTACGCATTGTGGCTCTCACTTGGGCTCGAACAACGCCGTCATCAGTGGCTAATGCGTTTGCTGCTCTTTCCTCCTCGACAGTAAGGCCTGCCGTGCCTTTATCTTTGCATTTGGCTGTTTCGAACACTGATTTCATCCATCCCTCACTCTCGCCTGTGTCATTGTAAGTGTATGCCAATCCAACGAAGGAGTCCGGAAGCTCGGTCTGCTTTTCGTATGAAGCACTCCGTTCGTCAAGAGGGGAGAGCCCAGCGCAGATCGCATCTGTCTTTAATCGTTCATAAATTCGCTCTGGGAAAGGGATTTTTCGCCATTCACCCTGGAATGCAGCCTCCTCGTTTGGTTGTGCTTTCAGAAGCACAGTGAATTCGTGGCGTGCATCCGCAAAATCAAGCGCGTCCATCTGCTTCTGCGCTGTTCGCTCAAAGATTAGATCAAGCTGGTCTTTAATCTTCTTAATTGTATGGCCGATCGTCCCGGCTTTGGCTTCTCCCTCGTAGGGATTTCGAGCCATTCCTGCGTCACACATCGCTAAAACGTCTGATCGAAAGAGCTCCCAGTCTATACCCTTTGGATGCAAAACTCGAGGATGAACTCTGACGCCATTCCGCGTTATGCTTCGCTTGCCATGAGCCTGTTTCGCAGGTTCCTTCGAGGTCAAACCCTGCATTTCCCATGTTTCGACAATCTTGTTTCCTTCTACCTCAAGTTGCTTCTTCTTTTTCCTCTTGTCCCACACATACGGCCCAAGACGTTTCTTTCTTTCTTTTTCTAGTTTCGACAAGCGATCAAGAACGTAACGATCTGCATCGCGTCGTGCCCTCAAATCGAACCAAGTAAGGGGAGGTTTTGCAAAAGGATTATCAACTTCAGCGGGCGATGAAGGAACCGCCTCAGATATGGATACGACCGAAGCAAGCGATGGGATCAGCTCTGGGAGATGAACTTGTTTTCGGGACTAGGAGAAACAGGAGGAGTGCGAACTTGGGGCGTCAGCTCGGTCACTTCAGTTGGCGGGTGGCGCTCGACAGCAGCTGGCTCGTCTTGTGGCAGCTCGAAGAAGAATCCAAAATGATCTAGCTTTTCCAAACGCGTGAAGCACCGTTCGAAATCCTTTCGATGCTTCTCGAACAAATCCTTGGTCAGTGCTTCATCATCTTCCTCCAAAACAGCTGGTTCGTCAGTAGCCTTGATTTTTCCTTTAGCTTTTGAACTTTAGGCCGGGATTCGTTGCGCACCGCAGACTTCGGTAGCCCTCTTGCAGTCTTTCCGCCTCCTGTTCTGGCTTTCTTGGGTCCAAGCTTTTTGACTGCTGCCCTCTTCGCCGCAGCTGGCTTCGTCGGTGCTGGTCCGAGTTCTGCTTTCGCCTCTTGCACGACGGAGCTGGGCTTGCGCTGTCTTTTCGTTCGTGATACGTCACTGGTCATACCCTCCGCATCGGCCGTTGTATATTGAATTTCTCGACGATGACAATTGGTTATCTTACCCCCATAACAAAGTCGATGTCATACAGCCAAGGATGGTCTTCGACAGGGTCACTTCCATACAGATCTCCTTGAGAGATCGCTATCGACCGATTAATCTTTCCAAGATAGCCATCGTAGTTCTTGAGTCGAGCATCTAATCTAAGGAGAAAGTAAGAATCCAAGTACGCATATTTTCCATCCCCTGAGTTAAACGCGACGAAATGTGAGAACTTACATTTTCTTCACCCGTACCAAGTCGCCCCTCCGCAGAACCCTCATCCGAACATCATATTCGCTCAAGGACTCAACTGGTGCTGGCACAGCAGTTTCTGCGGGCGTCGGCGACGTTTGATCGATGTCGTTCATGGTTGCCAAGTGGTATGCGTTGTGAATTGTCTTGCTCCAACTAAGTATAAATTTACGCTTCTTCGCAATACTTCTCTTGATCATTCACTCGCCTAGCTCTTGTAATTCACCCCACCAACAACAGCTCGGTCCAATGGCGTCGTTCAGGCAATAAGATCAATAGAAAGGGTCAACATTCGAAGGGACAATTGCCAATATTTTTTGGTGTGTTGCGAAATGAGGTCAACGTCTGTACTCCTTCCGATTCCCGCCATGTTTTCGCGATGTCGGAAAGTCGGAAAGAAGAACAAGAAATGATTGTTGGTACTGTTCCTGGTACTTCAGTACTCGTACATTGTAAAGGTACGCTCGGAGTGTAGCGGGAAGCGGGAAGAGGAGGTTTTTCGCGCATTGCCAATTGCCATACCATCTCTAACCAAAACTTTTCTACAAATACGACGCCAACTACTACTCAACACATGTGACAGGGTCTGCAGAACTTGGCGCATGATGATCGGCATACAAAGGGAGACCATCATAGTCGTATGCAGATGCTGACAAAATGGTGAGTTCAATTTCAGGACCGTCACCTAAGTCTTCCCCATCAAAACAATCAAATGAATTAAGAAAATAGCTACAGTGTCCCTCTGATGGTTCGCATAACTTTGCCGGCGACTCAATCAATATCCGGCAGGTATTGAGGAACAGAGATAAGTTTCTCGCCGTTTGCGACATGAAAGTTAGAACGTGTTGAAGAATCGCACTCTTCCGAACGACGCCGACGCTGAAAGTAGGCAAAACCGACGACCCCGACCAGCAACACCATGAGTGTAACCACAATCGCTGCCGCACCTCCGACTGACAGTCCATATTCCGTCGACGTTGTTGTTGGCTCTGTTCCCGATCCCGAAGTCCCATCTACAGCAGATCCCATTTTGGCTTCCACCTCGGAGTTTTCGGCCGGAAATATGCGGACTAGGCGTTGGTGCAGGCTTCGTGGATCTACGGACGAAAAGAATTCGTCAATTTTGGAAACTACTCGTCCTTGAGTACCGAACACGTGTACTATTCCCTCAAATATTCCACAATTAGCATTGGGATCAACTTTCGGCTTACATGCGACTGAAGTCTATTGATGAGATACAAATTGCCAATGTATCAATAAGCGTAGAACGCATCAGCGCGTAAACGTACCTGATACGTCATCCAGATCCTCATCGAATCGAAATCCTACCACGCCCTGTTCCTGTAGATCTCGATTCGTGGGCAAAGTGAAGCAATCTTCGGGCAAATATTCTTCAATCAAGAACATTTGCAGGGTAGTCTTGACGGAATACAAAACGTCTTCGATTGATGAACCATTTAATGTTTCCATTCCAAAGGCATATAGGGTAATATAGCTTTCACCGTCAGTTGCTCCAACCCTTCCGTATTCATCGGGGAGGCAAACTGATGTAGTTCCGCCGGAAAGGGATTCAGCATCCACATTCCTCTCCTTTATTGTCGTGCATTCCTCCCCTTGGCATAACGTACTTGATCCTTGTGTTGTATGAGCAGAAAATGTTGTCAGCAAGATCACTAACGCTGCTATCCGAATAATGATGACAGCCATGATGACGACCAGAATGTTCGAGTGTTTCTTCAGTAGTTGCCGCGAGGAATGTCAAGCCTCTTCTCTCACTCCTGATGAGTGTGGTCGTGTTATAAACAACAACTCTAAGCGTGTATCTCGAAAAATGTGATCCATGTGTGCGTTGGGTCACGGGTCACAGGTCACGGTTCCGTACAAGTACCCACCCACCCTGATTCAAATTTGTCTCAACTAGGACTGCAGTATGCAAGTACCGTGTACCAGCATCTGAGTACGAGTATTGGAATAGTGCGAGAGCGTACCAATTCCAAGACGTTATTACGATCGAAGCCAGACGGTTTTGAAACTTTAAACGACTGTTTTCTACACATTTAGGTGTATTCATGCAAATAGGTATTAATATCACCGTTGTTATGGGACGTAGGATACAGGTTTGGGAAATTACGGGTAAAAAGTAAAAACGATCATTCCGACATCCATACCAAGAATTCAAAATGATCCTCACATTTTCAATCAGTACGAAGTACGAAACAAGATCATTCACATCATGATGTTCGTCTCCACACTATTCTGCCTCTTCGCGATAGCTTCGGCACGATGGCACACACTGCCTGATCAATCAGACGTTGTCAGTGATCCAGGTACGAATCGAAATGATGTGGATTGCCGAAGAGAGTATGAAAACACATTTAATCGGACCCCGCGTGAGATACAATGTCGATCGCTCATGTCTCGTCGATGAAGTCATCACGACCAACCTTCATGTTGGCCACTAACGAAATCCTCAGAACTACTTCCAACAGAATCTCCTGTTCCTCCTCCGACGTATACTCCGACAATATCCCCAACAGAAAACCCTACTCTTACACACGTTGCGACTCACAATCCCGTTGCCGGCACTCCCTCTGCAGAAAAACGATGTGAAATCAATAATGGCATCTTCGGAGCTGTAGGGTCAAGTCAGTTTGTCAGCTTTATGTACGAGGTTGAAACTGCGAAAGGAACTTCCGGTTCAATGGACACCATCATCGCTAACCTGGAAGTCGCCATGGCAGAAGTGATTCTGCCTTCTCTATTTGGATCGGCATGCCCTTCTGTCAGAAGGCTAGCTGGCAGGAGACTTGCTGCCACCGGTGTCAGTACACTCCCTATTGATGAAGTTGTTACTGAATGTAAGTTCGAAAAGATTTGATCGGGTAAGGCTTCTCGGGAAACTAATCCATTGTTTCGCAGTGGCTTGCAATATAAAACTGCTCAATGAAGGCGATCCTTGTTTCGTGGTTGATGGCATTTTTACGGTCTATACGGATGGCACTGATGTGAATTCCGAAAAACTCCTGTCCGTCCTCACAAAAGCAGCTAGTGAGGGAGAATTCGACGACGTGCATCCTGATGTTGTGAGGGTGACTATCGTCACAGTTACACCTGGTGGTGTTGAGGAGAACAGCCCTACAGCGTCTCCAGCTAGCAGAAGTTCGCAACTTGGCCTTGGAATGTATCTTGGTGTTGCCGCAGGCGCCTTGGTGGTTATTGGTGCAGCCATTTTCTACCGTCGACGCAGAAACCAGTCCCAAGTCGATGCCGATTCTACCATCATGACTCCACAAGTAGGAGGTGAGGTTGCACCCGACACAGCGCAGGAACCATCGTACGATCTGGCGTCCATCAATCAGTGAGTGACAAGCACTTCGTGCACGAACGGATTCGTTGGCTGCGTACCGTTGCACAATAACGCTCGTTCCAGCACTTCTGTTGATTGAGAGTCCAGACCAGTAATGACAAACTTAAAGATCTTTATCGTGAGGAGTCCATTGGTTGGATTCACCAGACGCATAGCATTTGTCCCTTCCATGTCATCCACCATAACTCTAATTTACCGCGTTAATGGCTGCGGAGCCGTATTCATAGGCCTTACAAATGCTACAATGCTACTGGGGCTTCAACGGGGTTTCAAGCCAAGATGATGTGATCGCAGTTCAACATGGAAGGGACTTGTCCCCGCAAATTCGAATCGAGGGTTCACTTGGACTTAGCAGTTCTTCATCATTCTAGCACCCTCTTTGAGAGTTTCCTGATCAATTACTGTTCACCAGGACGTCTTTCCAGCCATGAGTGCCTTCGCGTCGTCGTCGATGTTTCGGTCACGCCGCGTCCGTCGCTGGCGTCTCTTATATCGAACAACTAGAGCAATGATCACGGCCAAAACCAGCGCGATCATCACAATGATAAGTAGGAACAAGATCGCATTCAGACGATCCCCGGTTGCTTGTGCTGCTTGAGATCTACTGGTAGGAGCCAATCCAATCCACGTGATCCGATCAACGGCGCCGTTCGGACTCACCAAACCTTTTTTATCCATTGTTGTCTTGAGGACTTTCTCGATGGTTGCCCTCTCAGCTTCCACATCGCCAGAAACATAAACTGTAATCTTTCCCTCGACGACGACGCAGTCATTTGTCTTGTTTACAATGTTGCGTTCGTCGCATTCAACGCCATCAAGAATTTCATCATTAGGAAAAGAGCTGACGCCAACCGCCTCCAGATAACGCCTATTTGAGCGATGGCTTCGCAATCTGCGCACCCCACATTTGCTGGCAAAAAAGGAAGGAAGGACGGCTTCAACATTTGCTTGCTCGATACTGGGAAGGAGCGAACCTTGCACGTCAGATCCAGGAACGAATTCCAGCTCATACATGAAATCGACTTCGACCTTCTTATCGTTTTGTTTGCCGAACAATCCATCAGCACCAGGAGAGCACTTTCCATTGACGTTAAAGGAGGGGTTTGACGGTGCAGACGTCGGATCGATAGATTGATTACTGCCCAGCACACCATCGCCGTCTGCTGTCTCGAACGACGAAAGAGAAGGCGGTCCTGGAGTCATTCAGGAAATACAATGACATGAACACGTTTGCACGAAGTGAGACAACGAGTACGTGATAATCGATCGACACATACGCTGATATGACGTACCGTCTGGAGTGTCAGTCACATCGAAGGCGATAAAAAATGGCGGAAAGCTCTCGAGTTCGCTTTGCAACGAGGGTGTATTACTTCTTAGACCTGTCATCAACAAGGTGACGGTGAGAATGACAATTTCGAACACCAAGGTGATCCATGATAAACGTTTACCCAGTTCGCACGCATTTGGTGATTCGTGAAATGATGTGACGCAACTTACCAGAAGGTTTAGCTGATGGAACTTCGGAATGTGGCAAGGACGGAGCGACGCTTGAAATTTCTGATGGCATATGGCTAGAAGTGGAACTTGGGCTTTCAGAAGTGACACTTGGGTTGGCGGAGTTCCCACTTGGACTCGGCGAAGGCACCATACTTGCAGTCTGGGATGTGATCGTGATATCACCGAACGATGGAGAAAAGCTCAGCCCAGACTCTTCGCTTGGAGTCACCGTCGTCGGTCGAGGTTTGCCAAAGAAAGGAGGAAAACTCGTAATAGGCACCACATGGGGAGTCTCGCTCTGCGGCGAACTCTTACCCATTGATGGGGGGGAGCTTATGCCAGACACCTCACTGGGAGTCGCACTTGGGGGTAAAGGCTTGCTAGACAAGAAAGGAAAGCTCAGGTTTAGCTCCACATTGGGAGTCTCGGTTGTCGGTAAAGACTCATCCCACGATGGTGCGAGGCTCAGGAAAGACTCCTCGCTGGGAGCCGCACTTGAAGGCAGAGGCTTGGCGAAAAAGGGAGGAAAACTCGAAATATGGGCCACAGTAGGAGTCGCGCTTTTCAGCAAACTCTCGTCCATCGATGGGAGAAAGCTTGAGCCAGACACCTCAATGGGAGAATCACTTGAAGGCAGAGGCTTGCTAAAAAATGGAGGAAAACTCGTAAGTTGCACCACGTTGGGAGCTTCGCTTTCCGGCAAAGCTTCGCTCATCGATGGGGGGAAGCTCGAGACAGACACCTCACTAGGAGCCGCACTTGAAGGCCGAGGCTTAGTAAAAAATGGAGGAAAACTCGACATTGGCTCGACATTGGGAGCCTCGCTTTCCGGCAAAGCTTCGCTCATCGATGGGGGGAAGCTCGAGACAGACACCTCATTGGGAGTCGCACTTGGTGGTAGAGAACTGCCAAAAAAGGGATGAATGCTCAGGTTAATCATCGCACTAGGAGTTTCGCTTTTCGGTGAAGTCAGATCCAGCGATGGGGGGAGGCTTAGGACAGAACCCTCACTGGGAGCCGCACTTGAAGGCAGTGGCTCAGCAAAAAAGGGAGGAAAGTTCAAGCTAAGCATCACACTAGGAGTTTCGCTTTTCGGTAACGTCAGGTTCAGCGATGGGGGGAGGCTTAGGACAGAATCCTCACTGGGAGCCGCACTTGAAGGCAGTGGCTCAGCAAAAAAGGGAGGAAAGTTTAAGTCAAGCATCACACTGGGAGCTTCGCTTTTCGGTAAAGTCAGGTTCAGCGATGGGGGGAGGCTTAGGACAGAACCCTCACTGGGAGCAGCACTTGAAGGCAGTGGTTCAGCAAAAAAAGGAGGAAAGCTCAAGTTGAGCGCCACATTAGGAGTCTCGCTTTTCGGTGAATTCTGGTCCGGTGATGGGGCGATGCTCAAGACAGACTCCTCACTGGGAGCTGTGCTTGAAGGCAGAGGTTTGCTGAAAAAGGGAGGAAAGCTCAAGTTGAGCTCCACATTGGGAGTCTCGCTTTCCGGTAAAGTAGGGTCCAACGAGGGGGCAACGCTCAAGACAGACAACTCACTAGGAGCTGCGCTTGAAGGCAGAGGCTTGCTAAAAAAGGGAGGAAAGCTCAAGTTGAGCACCACATTAGGAGCCTCGCTTTTCAGTGAAGTCTGGTCCGGCGATGGGGCGAAGCTCAGGACAGACTCTTCGCTGGGAGTCGCACTTGGAGGCTGTGACTTATTCAAAAAGGGTGGAAAGTTCAAGTTAATCACCACATTGGGAGTGTCGATTTTCGGCAGTGATTCGTTCGGCGTTGGGTGGAGGGACAATGCAGGCGCTTGGCTTGGAGTCGCACTTGGAGGCGCGGAATTATCGGAAAAGGGAGGAAAGCTTATCTGTAAAGTATCGTCCATCGATGGCTGGAAGCTCAAGAGAGATGCGTCACTGGGAGTCGAACTTGGAGGCAGAGACTCATGAAAAAAGGGAGGAAAGCTCAAATTCAGCACCACACTGGGAGTCTCGCTTTTCGGCAAAGTCTCGTTCAAGGTTAGGGGGAGGGACGAGAGAGACACCTCACTTGGAGTCGAACTTGAAGGCAAGGGCTTTGCAAAAAATGGAGGAAAACTCAAGTTAGGCGCCACACTGGGATTCTTGCTTTTCACGAAAGACTCCTCCGTCGATGGGGATATGCTCACGACAGATATATCACTGGGTGTCGAACTTTTGGAGAGAGAAGGTACCACGCTCGGGTTCTCGATAACCGACTCACCGCTGGGAGTCTTACTTATCGACAGAATGTCGCCGAACGGCGCGGCAGTCGTCGAAAGAGGTCCTGCACTTGGTGCCGGCCTTGTTGGTATTGATTTGACGAAGAATGGCGGAAACGTCACTGCCGACGCCGAATCGGGGGTGGTATCACTCACATGCGTATCTTTTGTCGGAAACGGCTGCAGAATCGCGATTTGGGGTTTGCTGGAGACGTCACTGGGAGGCAATGATGGAGAGACAGCTGACCTCAAGGATGGGCTGCGGGTCGGAAATTTGGGAAGCCGCAATGCCATGGTATCAATACTTGGTGGTGAGCTAGGTGCTGATGATCCGCTTGGGCTTTCATTCAGTGCAGTTGTTTCTGTTGATAACATGCTGCGACTCGACGCAGTGTCTGAGGAGAGTGATAAGTCTAGACTCGAAAGCCCACTTGTACAAGGAGACTCCAAGCCGGTGCTTGAGTAGACAAAGCATGTTGACGCGAGTGAATGCTTGTTCTTACAACTTAGGACAATCACAAAGCCATCAACAAGGTTTCCATCAGCATCAAGTCTTATAGATGGCCGTGACTCACTCTCTCCGACAATTTTGGCTCCTGGGAGTGGGGTTGTCGAGCAGTTGTCCCGCGAGTCCAACACGAACAGCCGTTCGAGTGGTTGTCCATTTTCGCATCTCGTTGCCACTATTGTGTATTCGCCCGCAGACTTCTTCAGACCGAGAAGACATTTGATGAAAGAATGACGCGGTACTAATCTTCGCATTTCCAAACATGTCCCCTGAACGAGGGTGTAAGACTGGCATTCGTCATTAGGACAAGGGCATTCTGAGCTGTAGGCAAAAGCTATGCATAGAAAGAGAAACAACAGTCCAAGAGTCGTCAAAGGAGATGCACTTGATTTCATTTCGACTTATGTCAAGATAGTTGTTCGCCATGTGGAATGACAGAGAACGACGAGTCGAGGAGTGTTGAGGCCAATACTGGTGGCACGATGACGACGGTGAAATGTGGACTGGAAAATGATCCTCGATTCATCTGAGGCCTAATCCTGTCAAGATGTACTGTGCTACAAGTACTGCTCAAGATGCGTCGAGTAATACTGTGTCATCCGGACACTACTCGAACAACGACAGTACACCAGTATCTAGTATCTGTTCCGGTGATCACGGCAGTGTTGATGGTTGGACTGTAATCCAGGCCAAGGCTAAAGCAAAGAAGACTAAAGAAGCTCCACACAGAAGGAAGACTGAAGAGTCTATTATTGGTGTGAATGGGATTCACAAGGTGGTGAATGGGAATGCAATTGCAGCTGATGGGATTGGAGTCTAGAAATAGAGACTAACAGTAAAGCTCACAATACAGATAAAGGAAATTCAATACGGTTGTAATATCGTACTGGCTAGTGTTATACTGTATCAAGGATTATTTAACACGTTTATAAACGGTCAGTTTATATTTTGAAGTCTCAAGCAACATGGTCGACGAACAGTCTGAGTCCGGGTATGGTACTACTGTTCGTGCGTTTGCGTTTGATGGCGACGAAGCCAAGTACCGTTCCTGGGAAGGGAAGACGCTTGCGCTTGCCGGGTCGAGGGGGTTTTCTACTTGCACTAACTAAAGCAGCTACCGGGAGGGGTACTTACTGTGGAAGAGTATGAGTACGGCGAGGTTGAGGTGCCTGGTATGGATGTCACTGGTGGCGCGGCTACCGCTGCAACGACACGTCCAACGACAGCTGCGGAGAACCGCAAGTACCTCGCGAAGGCTACAGCTTGGACATATTTGGTTGCAAGTTGCACCGGTACAGCCTACGCTCTAATTGAGAGGTGCGAAGGTGATCCGTTTAAGGCTTGGGCCATACTTCAGGAGAAGTACTGTGCCACTGACGCGGAAGAGAATTACCCCGAACTGGATAGAGCGTTCAGCGATTGCAAGCTTGATGGCACGAAGAAGGATCCGGAACTCTGGTTCAATGACTTGGACCACTTGAACATGAGGCTTGCGAGAATCAGCTTGAAGTATGAGAAGGACGATCTGCAAATGAAAAGTCACATGATGACGGCTATGTCGAAGGACTATGAAAGCGTCATCGTCAAGTTCCGCGGTGACCTCAGCAACACGCCTCTTGCGAAAAGTTGCGCAAGGAAGTGGTACTCCAATTCAAGACCCTTGTCAAGGATGGTAGTGGAAAGGGTTCGGAATCTGTTCTAAGTGCCAGTAACCCATTTAAGGGGAACATGCAGGAATTGCGGCAAGATTGGCCATAAGGCACATGAGTGCAGGTCGGCCAAGGTCGAATCTACGGATGGCGCAACGAAGGAAGCCAGTACTGACGACGACGTCGATAAGTCAAATGTGACATGCTATAATTGTCAAGGGAAGGGGCATTATGCGAACGAGTGTGCGAGCGCAAAGAACTTCAAGTCTGACCCTACAGCTGATATGGCAATGTTTGTCGGAGCGTCATGCGTGGATACTATGCCCGTCTACAAGGGCTATGACTATTGTGCGGATGTGGGAGACAGCTTCTTCGACAACATGTCCGATTCAGTGGCTTTTGGCGAGGTTGATGACACTTTGTTTGGTCATTTGATCCTGGCCGGTGGTACTTGTACTAAGAACGATACTAAAACTGCACGCATTGAGGACACTGCGGCGGAGACTGAACCAGTTGCCATTGAGGTTGAGTTGGTTGAAGAACAGGAATCCAAATGTGACTTGGACGTTCTTGCAACTGACATGAACACCCCTATCATGGCTACCAATGAAACTACGGACAAAAATGATAAAGTCATTGTCATGCCAAGCGCTTGTGTCGGATCAGCAGTTACGCTAGGACTTGCGGAGGAATGGCTACTTGATGATGGCGGCGCTACTGGTGGCGTCGCATACGACAACAAACATACGACAGATTTGACGGATTCGAATCGTGACGTCACTATCGGAAATGGTGGCGAAGTTCCAGAAACCATGTTGAAGGACCTACCGGATGACAAGTTGACATTGGAAATGCCTGGACTTGTTGAGATCGCGGAGGATGTCCCTGCTACTATGGCTGTTACTGGAGTTGCACCGTTGGTCGCACCGATGGAGTCATTTTCTAAAATTCTGAAGTCACTTGGGCTTATTCAATGCAAGGCCGATCCATGCCTCTTCTACCTATTTGACAGGTACGGAAATTTACAGGCAATCGTGGTTGCGTGCTGTGATGACTGCATTGCTGTTTTTACTGGACACGAGAAATGGTGGGTCACGAAGCTCAAGACTGGAATATCGGGAGGAATGACCATGCCGGAAGGAATTTCGGACATTTTGTATGATCCCCAGAACACGGAGGATGTCAAGATGTACTGTGCTACAAGTACTGCTCAAGATGCGTCGAGTAATACTGTGTCATCCGGACACTACTCGAACAACGACAGTACACCAGTATCTAGTATCTGTTCCGGTGATCACGGCAGTGTTGATGGTTGGACTGTAATCCAGGCCAAGGCTAAAGCAAAGAAGACTAAAGAAGCTCCACACAGAAGGAAGACTGAAGAGTCTATTATTGGTGTGAATGGGATTCACAAGGTGGTGAATGGGAATGCAATTGCAGCTGATGGGATTGGAGTCTAGAAATAGAGACTAACAGTAAAGCTCACAATACAGATAAAGGAAATTCAATACGGTTGTAATATCGTACTGGCTAGTGTTATACTGTATCAAGGATTATTTAACATAATCCTGCACAGCCACAACAGTGGAAATCACTACGACCCGGTACAAAACCTACAGCTCGAGTACCCAGTCCTCACGTATTGGTGGCGAAGGGGTGATTGAGTGGGACTCGATCTTGCCGAATCATGTTTCTCGTTTGCGTTCCGGTACTGATACTCCAGTACCAGTAGGGATTCCCCTGTTCCTGAAACGTCGGTGGAGTGATGCTGAGAGGCAAAACCCTACTAGAAAAAACCTGCTTCCGCTATACTCGCTCCTCGCTCCAACCTGTCCATATATACGACCAACAATGATGGTGCGGTTTCCTGGTGCTCCAATCACTCGAATACGTTACCAACTAACCATGCGTTGGCATGCAGGGTGTGTGAAACACCAACAGAGAAGACCTGAAAACTAATGCAACTTGAATTCTATTTGCTGTACAATGACAAATATGTACACAGTATATATTTATGAACGATGAGATGAAGCACAGCGATCGTGTTCACACAAAAACTGTTCGGAGAAGGGCCGCATCCAAAAACAAAATGCTGGACCCAATTCCAATTTGTGAAACTGCCAAGAGAGAGCCCACGCATAATAGTGCTCGATTGTCATCGACAACACCCAGTCGGTCTCGGATAGTCGGCATCGCGCGATTTGCAATGGGAGCCAGAATCAATGACAACGCAAGGGCAGGGACAACAATGTGCAGATTTGAGTAAACTTGCGCGATGACTCCGCCAATGCGATGCAGGGAAGACATCAATACGGATGAAGAAAGGTGAGACGTGATAGACAACCTTTGCCATTGCCACAGTAACGACAGATTATACCACACGAAGGCGAGCAGCCCATATGATAATATCGTCCCTCGAATGTAGTCCACCACTCGCCGTGACACCGATCTCAAAATTGCTTTCGCTTTGACCACCCGTCTATGCACAAAGTTAAAGGCATTGCGCGTGGTGGGAAAGAAAGGGGAGATCCCTCGTACTTGCCATGGTTTTGTACTCGACTTGTCCAGCTCTCGTTCCAGAGAATCCAAGAAGCCTTGACGCGACAACAGCTGTCTTGGCGGGGCCTGAACGCGTGCAGCCTCTCTGACACACTTTTCCGCAATCCGAGCGTTGCGAGAACGAAAGAATTGCCTTGGAATAGGCTGATATCGGTCAAACACTTTAGTCAAGCGGTCGCGAGGAAGACGAATCGCCAAACCGCGAGGAAACGACACTCCCGTCCACCCGCCGTGTGCGAGAAAAGTCATTTTGTACTCTTCCAACTCGCCTGTTCCAAATAGAAGCGCGGCAATGGGGGTCGGCAGACGATGATAAGCCGCAAACGACAATATCTGAGCCACCTGGCGGTGCTTCGGCTCCACGCCTGTGTAGGCGCGATCGCCGATCTGGAATGGGACATCGCTCGATTTATATTCCTCTTGAATCACTCGAGAAACATCCTGAACATCGACTTTGGGGTCGCTTCGTGTATCGCCGTAAATGTACTGTCTCGTAGCCTTGGTGATGAGATTCACACATTGCTTGGTTTCGTCTTGCAGAACGTACCAAGGAAGGTAGTCTAGGATTTCATCATCATTGACATCGATGTCCTCACCCTCATAGCGTTTCTCGTCGAATTCGAAAAGCGAATCGCGATGAAAATCTGGAAGTAAGGGTCGGATGAAGGATCTCAAGTGCTGCTGCTGCTGGACTGGGTAGGTTCGGGTGCTCTGAACAATGGCTAGCGACCGCGGTCGACTCCGCCTAGACGATGACGCGCTGTTTTGCAGAGCGTTGGATACCGAGTAGACGGCAACAACAAGAAAAATTCGGAGGTGTTGCATAGCTCAACAAAGTGCTGATCGTAATAAATCAGAATATGGTACAGCAAGGGAGGAATAGGCGCTGACACCAACTCGAAGGAATATCGTGCCAACAAGAGGAGTCACCGAATCTAAGTTGATGCGTGATACGCACCACACACACGTGATGGCTGACTTGACGCTTCGCGGAAAATGAGTCACTTCCAATTCTGAATGGCTGATGGGTTGCTTCAGGAGTCGTGGAGTACGTAGTATACCAGGTACAGGTACAGTACTCCAGTATCATAGATAGATAGATAGTCCAGTCTCTCAAGATCCCCAGGGTTTGTCAGATGGCACGTACGGTTTTCCAGTGCACTGTCAGATGGTTGTCAGATGAATTCTGATAAAACCTTGGGATCACGTTGATCCTCCTTCATGTAGCAACTCTGTAGATGTTGTACTAGACAATGCATTGGGATCTTTGACCTCTCCCGGTCTGTCAGATTTTTTATGACAACCCTGACACCTGGCAGACTAACTTAGTATCGTATTGCTCTAACATCGAAATCACAATAATTAAGTCACACATCTCCTTTGCAAGCTGAGTAGGGAACCTTTGATTCAGAATCACCATGAATGTAAACAGAGAAGCAGCAGAGGCAACAGCAAACAACGACAGGCATCCCGAAACAATCAAATCGTACCAAGGGATAATCAAACGGATGAAAGATTTTGCACAACAAAACGAGAACTGGGGTGAGGGTATATTTGATGATCCACCACTCCCAGATGAGTTTATCAAGGAATTCATGGGCATGCAGTCCCAACAGAAGGATGATGGTTCAGTCAGAACTGCGTCAACACTCAGAAAAAATGTGTCGGCACTGAAATGGTGGTACAGCACACAAGAGCCAGTGGTCAGGTGTCTGCTGACCTCGATACTTTTCTTGCACGGTTCAATAAGGGGCACAAGAGAAAGATTGCTAACCTCAAGGCAGATGGAACAATGGACCAGCATGAAGGGAAAGTTGGTTACTCATTCACTGCCTTTGTATTTCTTGCAAAACTTTTTTTCGAGGATTTTGGAACTGCGACAAATTATGCACACCTTTTCTTTGTCCTTACATGGAATCTCATTGCAAGGGCGATCACAGTAGCAAACATGAAGTACGATTTCATTCACATGGATAATGACATGATTGTGGTCCTTCCGCCACGAAGCAAAACTGACCAAGCAGGAGAACGGGTTGAAGGAAAGCATATTGCAGCAAATCCTTTCAATCCTGTTATTTGTCCAGTTTTATCACTTGCGAGACATGTGTTTAGTGATGGCAGCCGAACAAGGTACAGCAGTGTTTTCACTCGAGATGCATATGACCGATTTGGAGAAGTATTTTTTGATACTGTGCGATCTGAGAGGGCACAAGAATACCTTCAGGTGAGCGGAAACAAGCTTGAAAGCACTCTGGGCGCAAGGCTGGAGCAACGTATTGTGCATCATTTCCCGGAGGCCCAGATCGCGATGCAATTTGTCAACGTGCAGATTGGTCACTGGGTGGAGTCCGTGATCGGTATATTACAGCTGTTAACAATGGAAATGACCAATTTGTGGCTCGGTAATGTCAGGGCTTGACTTTCAATCAGCATCATTTGCCACCCTTCCACCGCATTTCAGCCTGGATGATGTTGCTGAGATTTCGGTCATCTTGAATTCTGTAATAGACGTTGGTGCCTATCCCGAGCAATTTCAGGGATGCCTGCCATGTCTTCTAGCCACACTGGCATATCATTATGACTACCTTGATCAGACACTTGGTCAGCATGATCGCTTACGCTCATCTAGGTTGTGGACATCCGGACACCTGCCAAACTTGCAAATGAAAGTATTACTCGGGAACGGACACTGTAAAGCAACAGGAATGACGGCAACAGGTGTACCACCGCATATTGTTCAAGTTGTTGCAACAGAGCAGATAAAGGAGACATTGATTCAACAAGTACAAGAAATCCGTGGTGATATTGCTGAAGTACCCGAGAAAATGTGCGCGCAGTTGCTGCAGCAATTTGAAGTCAACGGTGCATTACCCATGACATTTGCCAATGTTCAGTCTATGCTAACGACAATGCAAGAGCAGCTTTTAAAGCAACTCAGAGAGGCAGGAAAGGGATCGGAGGAACGGTCAAATGCCTCTGAAGCTCCAACTCGGAGAGTTGTGAAGTGGCTCACTTGGTATCATCCCGATCGTGGTAAATTCTTCAAGGTGCCCCCAGACTTTGCATTCCCGCAGACATTGACAGTAAAGCCGTGCTGGGATCTATTCTTGCATGGCAATGAACTCCTGAGGATAAGGCCATATCGACTGTTGGACAATGAGGACATGAGAACACATGCAGACCGATGCCGGTTGTCTAACATGAAGGTAGTTTGCAAATTCATAATTCAGCATGTCCACGGAAGTGATGCTGATGAGAACAATGGAAGGACTGCTGATGTGCTCGATTCACAACCCGAGATAACTGACAATTTGTTTGCTGGTGCCTGGCCACTGGCCGTAGGAAAGCTTACAAAAAGAATGACCGTCGAGAGAAGATTAGGGGGGATTTGGTGATGACTACAGTGTACAACCTCATACGAAAGTATCGACGATCCGGGCAAGAGTGATTTTCAGGGCAAGATTTGCATTTAATTTTCAGGGCAAGAGTTGTATTAAATACTGATTCAAGTTATATCGTTGCTATACATAATGATGGTTGTCTCCGGCCTTCTTGAATGTTTGGACAAGATTTGATTGAATCCAGTCTTCATTTATCCATTGAGCACCAGAATCTGGTTACAAATCCAATAAAGAACTCTTGGGAAAGTATGGCACATTATTGACTGGCGCTCCCGCGAGCAGTTTGAAATAAAAATTTGGATTTTTGATGCCCTTCACTGATATCTTATCTCTCCGGTCACCATGCTCCTGGATAAAAGATAGATTAGACGAGAACGTACATGAATGCAAAGGCAAGTGAATGTCATGCGTGCAAATCATCCTCGCACCTTGACAAGAATATTATTGAGAATTGACTTTTTGCAGGAAAGTTGCTTCACGCACCAATCAGACACAACATCCTCCAAGCCTGATTGTTGCTACCGCATACAAATCACCTTACAAGAAGCAACCGGACATAGTTCAGGGACAAAGTGATGCCTTTGCTTCTTTTCAATGAGGAACAAAGTGCTGTTTTGTTTGTTGTCATTTGCAATGAGTAAAGTGTTGTGCTATAATCATAGTACTGCATGATGCGGGTCCGAGTCAAATGCATCATGATGAATGGTGCTTGAGTGCAAATTATTTGATTGGCCAAATCGATTGAATGCTTAAGTATTCCAGTCACTAAGTAATTTCCAATGTCAATCTAAATAAAATTTCACTTATCTAAGTAGGGGGCATACTTAAGTATTCCAGTCACTAAGTATTTTCCAATGTCAATCTAAATAAAATTTCACGCATCTAAGTAAAGGGCAGTAGATTTGGTTTGATTTAACTCCTTTGAGTTTCAGAAAATTATTTGATTGGCCAAATCAATTGGTAACTTAAGGAGCCCCATCTTTAAGTATTTGCAGTTGCAACTGTAAGTAAAATCAATGTACTGCCTTTCGGTTTCAGAAAAACATTTGATTGGTTAAATTAGTTGCTTACTTAAGGATTCCTCACTTGTAAGTATTGGCCTTTGCTCATGTAATTAAAATAGCTGACTTGTGTTTGATTTGCAAACTCATTCTAAGTAAAACTGATGTACTGCGTTTTAGTTTCAGGAAAATATTTGATTGGCCAAAATAATTGCGAGCTGACGCAACGCACTCTACACTCTACGCTAAATAATGCCGGTACTGTACAAGGACGTACATAGGATGTACATGTACCGGCACTGGGAGCTGGGACTACTTCCAGTGCCGCTCGAATACAGTACTGTGTACTGTGCATTCCTCTACTGGAGCGGACGTATTGGAGCTTTCGACGGTTGTCAGATAGCATCTGACAAAACCCGTGGGTTATAAGATCCTTGTACATGCACCTGGTACTCAGGAGTACTTGTACTCGGACTCGGAGTATGTCATTCAACGTACATCTCAACGTACAACGTACTACAGACAGTAAATCTTCACAACGTCAGGCCAGCCCAAGGGAAGCACCAATCGTCATCGACTATGTCTGTATGAATTATGAATACGTGCATATGCGACATGCGACGTAAGCAAAAAAATCCCAACTCTCAAAACAGTACAGTACAAGTACTGGAGTACTCCAATACTGTAGTACTCCTACTTGAAGGGCTTTACAGTATAGTGTACTGGATCCTATTAGAATGCAAGGAAATGACGTCAAGCCGTACCAATCAGCATGCTCTCCATACATGTTACAAGTACTGCCTTACTGGAGTACTGTTTCACCGTAGGTAGCATGTGACATGGTCAGTACTGTGACGTCATACGCGACGTCATTTCCTTGCATTCGAAACCGGAGAGCCAGGTACTACCGGTAGTACTACAGTACAATCGTACTGTCCCATTAATAAATGAAAAACGACCTTCGACTACTGGTAGTAGTACTTGTATGTCATACCTGTGTAGGTATATATGTAGAGTACCTGGTAGTACGGCGTACGGCGTATCACAAAATGGGCTGATTACCTGCCATTTACTCGACGCTGTCTGCAAACGTATCATACGTCATACGTCATATGCGTGATGTGTGATGTACTAGCTCCAAACGGGTTGCAAGTGTACCTCCGATAAAAAATACAGACAGCTCCAATGAAAAATTGGGTCATCTCGTAGAAACCAGTACAACTGTAGGCTAGAGCATATACTCGAGTTCATCAATCCTTCAATCACAAAAAACTGCGCGGCGGAATACTCATCATGACCGCAATGACACAACAATCAACAATCATAGAACTCGACATATCGGTACTTCGGATACTAGGTCTTGCTGTCATTCAGCAGGTGATCCTCAGCAGTTGTTTGGTTCCTTTCAGGATGGTACTGATACAACAATTCCGCTACGGGACCGGTAAACGAGAATAATACAATGATGCCGGTGAGGAGGCTGGGGTCTAACTTGGTTTTAAGAATAGCAAGAATGCAGGCCGCGTTCTGTGTTCCGATACTTTTGGTACGAGTGGCACAGCACAGCCCCCGAAATCATTAAGGTTTGGATCCAGGTTGGTTGTCTCAAGACGAAGTGCAAACAATCCAGCAGTTCACAGCACGACAGCGCATCCCCAACCCAAAGCAGAAACAGATGCAGCAAAAAGCAGCCCAGAAGCTTTAAGATGCTGAGCATTGTAGAAAACATGCACCCCAAAATGCATGATGCTTCGACATTCCACAGCGCTCTTGACATTAAAGACACAGACGAGGCAAAGAGCAAGGAAATTGACAAAATTGAAGCGCGCCTGGGTGTTTCTTTGAACTTGGCCCTGTCAACACCAGATCAATTGATGGCTACCAGGCTTCCCACGGTGCAGGCTAAGGCAAGATCATCAAGGGGTTTTGTGGGTAAACGCCCTTGTAGTATTCTCCGCCCATAAGAAAGTGATACCTGGCTGATTGGTGAAGGTGCTCACACAGCAGCTCTTGGCGACGACACTGCTGTTGTGACTTTGTTTCCATAGTTACATCTGGAAAAATGGCAACAGGACTCCCTGAACCTGTCGCACATTGCAAAGCTCCGACTCCAAACACTTTAGGGGGGGCTTGTTCGGGTAAATGGGGTGACTCTCCGAGTTTGACTTGCAACAATTGCACGGAAGTCAAGTATTGGTTGTAAGGTGTCGGTTCTTCAATACGTCTGGTACAGCCCGACATCATTAGTAGTGACAGGAATGACAGAGATTTCCCTGGAGAACTGGCCAGACCTGGGATATCATCAATTGGTTCTGCGGATGGCAAGGTAGAACTTGGCTGTGTCCCGCAAGGTCGTGCGGCTTTGATGGCTCAAATTAGGACAGATGGAAAGGCAGAACTTGACGGCTTGCTGGTTGACATGACAGAAGGGTAAGAACAACTGAACGGCATCAGAGTTGGAAAGAAAAGACCCTGATGGCTTGCTGGTGCTGGTGGTGGTCCTCTGATTCTTGAAATGATGACGGATGATGAAGAAGTTGACTGAAACGACGAACATTCAGGAAACAAGCAACTCGAGGGGAATACGGACCACCACAACGGGAGCGCAACAAACACAGGCATACACCAGCCAGTTGAACCGAAACTCACTTCGAATAGCAACAGTAAATGAAAATAACGATTGTTGGTAGGAAAGCGCTTCTGTCTCCTGCCTCACTGCTTCTGCCTCTGCCTCTGCACTGTACTCCGAGTAGCACGTATCTGATATCTGATTCAATATTCAATTGGATACGTCTCCTGTAGAGATGTACTAATTTTCTACGGGGTGACCATATTTCGGATATCGGCGCTCTCTTTTTTTTTCGGAGGTACACTTGCAACCCGTTTGGAGGTCGTATGATACTCGGAGTTCGGAGTACTCCGGAGTCCGGAGTAGCATGGTACCGGTACAACTCTGCACTACTACGACGTACAAGGTTCATGTACCGGAACGCGTTGTGCTAATTGTTGACCAAAGTCAAGCCCTCCGTACGGTGTGTGATGTGTGATGTATGTAGACTGGAGTACTTGTACTTGTACTTGTCCTGGTTTCTCATCTTACCGTGGCTTTTCACTTCAAGATTCACTCAAATTCATGACAATTGATCGGTTGAGGTTGGGGTGTTTGCGTTGTTATTGGTTGCCTCTTGAAGACAGTGTCAACCCAAACCTAAATCCTGCATCACCTCTTTGAAGTCTTGCGTCTGACGAGCTTTCAATGAAATTTGCATTTGCGTCGTGGATCATGTCATCTGGATCAATCATTGTTGGTTTGAATGGCGCATTGCAAAAGCGCTTCGTTTTGCAACCTCAAACTCAGCTGATACCAGGAAATGTTCATCGAGCAAGCACCATTCAAACGGGTGTGGGCGGAAAGGGGCAAGATGTTGCCATTTCAATGGCATGTTTGGAATGCACTGATGGACTCCAATTGGCGCAATTTGTGGGCAGTGGTCCGGAGGGAGATTTGGTGCAGTCCTTGCTGCAGACAATTATTGGAGACACTGCGGCAACGTCCTTGTCAGTCCGAACGGCAAGTGCCATGCGAACCTGCACAACCATTGTTGGTTCGGAAGAATCGACAGAACTGGTCGAGCCAAGCGGAATTGTTACCGAGGAGGAGCAACAATTGCTTTTGGAGAAGCTGTCTACGACAGTATCCGACCCGTCAGCAATCTGCATCATGGGGAGCATGCCTCCGGGGCTACCTGCAGATATGTATGCTACAATTTACGAGGCAGTGGCATCTGACAACACTTTGTGCGTCATGGATTCAGTGACGGGACTAGAACAGATGATGAAAGCTCTTTCTGGAAGAGCTTTGCTCAAAATCAATGCCTCTGAACTATGCCAACTGGCTGGCATCAAGAAGAGTACTTCCGAAGCTGGAGGAATTGTGCTTGAGGAACTGATCCAAGCCATCAAGGCATTCATCATCAAATTCAACGCGCTGAATGCTCTTGAAGGCTTGGCCATAACGGATGGGAAGCACCCCTCGTTTCTCGTGGCATTCGGTGAGGCAAAGTTTGACGTATACAAGATTCAGACGCCGGCCCTAAATCCCAACTTGGTGCTCTACCCCATTGGAGCAGGCGATTCTGTGACCGCTGGAACTTTAGCATCTTGGACGAGTCTGGCATCGAAAAAACAATTAAGTCAAGAAATTCACGACGCACTCGAAGGTCGAATGCAGACCACAGCCTTCATTGCCTCAGAACGCACCAGGCGAATCGAAGCAGCCTTCGCCTTTGGGTTAGCTTGTGGATCTGCTAGCTGTCTCAAAGAAGAGAATTCTGTTTTCGCCGTTGATGATGTTCTCAAGCTCTACCAGGAAATGGCCCATCCTGAGCTCGTAGCAACCGATTCCTAATATCCTCTGGACTGCTTTCAACGATGACATTTCTTATTCGCTACGCTGCTATCCCATTGTTGCCCCAACTTACTTTTTTAGGAATCTCATTACACAGTTTTCTATCACCTAATTGCACCATAATACCGCAGGGGGTTATCCGCATCCAACCTCACCCTTGAAATCATGTGTATCTGCTAACGTCCTTCCCACATTGTATGCCATTGCCTGTATCTGGTACACATAAAAAATACATCGTATACCGTATACCCCATAAGTTGCAAGTTTTTCGTCGTATAAAATTGTGTGCACGGTTGCATCGGTACAACTGTTGCCTGGCACTATGAGCAGAGGGGGCTCAAGTCACTGGCCGGGACAAGAATTTCGCTGAATTTGTTCCCATGAGTGAACAGTGACGTGTGTTGTCGGAGGCAATTCTTGGATTGTCGAGACGACTCCAAATATTTCAGTACGGAGCGGGCTACGTTGGCATCAGTACGATATAATTGTCTCTGGGGTTCTACAAGTTTGATTTTTGGTGTCACCAAAACTTCTATCCCCACCCCTCGCTGTGCACGACAGAACTCCATACTCAGAATCAGTCACATCTCAACCGGTCGTCTGAACCTAGCATCGAACAGCCTTCGAGCCTCAGTTTGCCCCCGGAGTCTTGATTGCCTTCCCATTGAATCCCATGTCGGCATTAAACCCGTTCTCAATGGATCGCGACGATGACGACGACCTAAGCTGTTCTGGGAGCGTTGAGGACGAGCCGCCGTTCGCTTTCGTCGATGCCCCAGCCAGTACTATGCGAGCACTATTGAAGCTTGTCTCGCCGATAGATCACACCCTCATGAACGACAAGCTGCATAGTTTCAAATCACCATCACAGTCTCAGGAAACTGCGAAGACTGCTATGGGCTCCTCAATCCTGTATAGCCCTATTTCTCGATCACAGAGTCAAACCAACACTGGTTTTGGCGACCAACAACGTGACGAGCCAATGTCTGATTGCAGAAGTAGTGACCACCTTCCCGAAGAATTCATCGACAACGATATTGAATTTGACGCCGCCGCATCCCTGCTGGCAGATTCCCCGATGCTCAGACTCTCCTCGCACTTTCTGGAGCGGTCGGACCCGCACGTATTACAACCACGATCTCCACATGATTCGATGGGCTTTTCGGAATTAATGCAAGAAGCCGATGATCAGCATATGCACCACACTTACACATCTCCTACCATGCCTACCTTGTTAGAGGACACTGAAATGGATATGCGCACCGATGCAGGAGCGTCGTCAGTCCTGACACCAAGACTCTCCAA
The DNA here is from genome assembly GCA_022925895.1 of Fragilaria crotonensis. Lineage (NCBI taxonomy): Eukaryota > Bacillariophyta > Fragilariophyceae > Fragilariales > Fragilariaceae > Fragilaria > Fragilaria crotonensis. The sequence continues at coordinate 90,704 of JAKSYS010000050.1, read as the reverse complement.
CCACTCGATGCTTGGCATAGTCATGAACCCAGATGTCTCCCGAAAACCCCGGTCGCCTAATTTATTTAACAAGAGAGGCATTGAAACAAAACGATTGGACCAGGACACATTTGAGGTGTCCATGAGCATCTACTCGGACTGCTCGATGCAGGATGTCATGGACATTGTCGGCAACCCTGACCTACTGCGACTCTGGTGTGAACCCGTTCGAACCCTCGTGGTGACTCGCAGCAGTGAGGGGGCGCGTAGTGCCGCTAATCGCACCGATTCTGGACGAGGCGACAGAGAAGTACGTGTTCGTGCCCTTGTTGCTGTTATTATTGGGGCTCCTTTGTGTCGGAAATGAAATGGACTCACGATTGGTTTTCTCTCTCGCCATTCTTGCAGTACGATGGAGAATGGATCGAGGCAACAACATCTACCTTGGCGACTCCTTCCAGACATACTAGTTCAATGTATCAGATGAGCCAGTTCATCTGGTCTCACTTAGGCTTCCCCTCGTATGGACGAATTACAATGTTTGTGGAACGGCGTCGCGGTAGAGTTGGTCTCACGATGGGTCCATTTGGTGGGGACTTGACAGCATTTCACACGATCACTGCAGAACATGGCGATGGTTTTGTACAGGTGACGGACCGAGTTCGCGTCGTCAAAGAAAATGGGGAAGATCATTCGTCGATAATCTGCTGTTGCGGTCTATGTGAAGTGATGCAACGATGCTTCTTGCCGCCTAAATTGGATGGCCATATCGACCAATCAGTGGCTAGCATGACACGACTACGAGTCATGATTGAGAATGGAGAGAATGCCTTAATGGCAGATGATGTTCCCGCTTTAATTGTTGATGGAGAGGACGAAACTGTCTCACGACAGCCACTGCTCTCCTAGTTCGAGCTGAGAAATGCTGCGGATACCATCCATTCCATGGAAATGGTGAGAGTGTTTTTGTAGTTATTGTTTTGTGTTTGCAGAGGAGAATGTGTTGGCATTCAATTCTTGTGAGAGTTGATCCATTGGTTCAGTTGTTGGCGTTTGTTTCTTGAGAGGAAATGAAAAAGTGTAAACTAGAAACACGTGATTCCGAATTGCGTCTCAAACTATATTTTCCTAGAATTGCAGTCGGAGTACTCCATTTCATGGTGTCGAATGTGGTCGAAGACTCAGGCCACTTTATTCGATGGCCCATTGACTGCATGCCGATGAACATTTGTTCCATTCTTCATTAGCGCAGGAATGCACCCCCTTTCCTGTATATCGCTTTGTTCTTTCTTGCTACGTGGTCGATTCCGCTGATAAGCTTGTGATGCATAGCTTTCATAGTTTTTAGCGCTTAGTACAGTACAAGGTACAGATACTCCAGTACCTTGTACTAACTCTACTACCGGTATACCGGTAGGTGTAGAATCTAACCAGTACTTGGAGGTCTGTACCACTACCGTTCAGTACTGGATTACTGAAGTGTACGCAACAGCGTGTTCACAACCGCTTGCAGATATGTCATACAGTACATAGGAGGGGTCCGATTAGGTTTCACCAATTTGACGTCAGCACTTTTCAGCACTTTTGTTGCGGAATTTAACTTGTACGGAATCTTTATCTTTGATTTTCTCAGCGCCCACTTTTCAAACCACCTCTTGTGCAAAACTACGTTCTAGATAAGGAACATAAATCAGCGCCACATTTGTTTGAATAGAAATAAAAATGATCGTGTCTAGATGTGTATATAACAGGGTACCAGTAGTGGATTCAAGTTTACTCACACAAAACTCATAATTTTGATATTTCACAACCACGATGGTACGGCACTTTGTCTCCCTGTCATTCTTGTTTCTCTTGTTGTTCTTGCTCTCCTTGCTGCTTTTGTTCTGTTTTTGCTCTTGTTTGCTCTCTGTCTGTTGCCATTTTGCGTTACTACAGCACCCACCTACCGATTATTCTGTAACCAACCCCCTGTTTTGTTCTCTTTAGGATCATCCACAACAAGCAAGAAGGACCATTGATGCAGGATCCACATCCAGTGGATCAGACTCTATCTGCTCTCAAGGCTATGTCATGGACTGCTTCTTTGCCTTTCAAAGGTCATTTTTGTCATGCAACCGATGATTTCAATGCATCATTGGAAACCAAGTATGACATCTTTCAGTACACTACTTCTATGTACAAAGGTTCCAAGCACATTATTCGGTCCTAGCTAATCAATGTCGCAAGAGATCCACTTGCCTGAGGCACCACTCAACGACCTCTGTTCTGGACATGAAGAAACTGATGTTTCTGATAATTTTGTTGATGTACAGCACACGAATACTCATAATGACGACAATGACAACATCCTCATGGAATCTAAAAGTTTAGAAACTGTCTGCATTGATTTTGGATCGCGTGCTCTTCACCATGAAGACATACCCGAATTGGAACGTTACAATGCATATGACAGCATTATGCCAAGAGCAAAGGAACTAGTTAGTCTTGTTGATGCCTCAAAAAGCCCACAAGAGAGAGGTCTTCTTGTTGAGGACGAGGCACTCGACAAGATTATCTTCACCGAGAAAGCCAACATGGCTTCTGAGAAACCACCACCCAAAGGGTCCCTAGTTTCGGGGTGTCCTGTTGGCAAGGTGTGCAAAACATATGTCTCATCATGGAGTTTTTAAAAGTAGTACATTTAGAATTAATAACAATGTTGACTTAGACTTTCGTTCTTGTTCGACATCATGAGTAGGATGGGGACTATTTGGTGATCGAAATTCAATCTTCAAATAGTCGTCACAGTACGAGTAACACTAGTACAGTACAATCCCGAGTCATCACGGCGCATGTCAATGACTCTTCTAAGCAATAGAACGCGCTAATGGAAGGTCCGGCCCAAGCACGTTTCAGCCGTTAAGTTTTTGACCGTCGTCAGATATGCGTCAGGGATCTTCCCATTTGTATGTATTGCGAGATTTGTAGCGTACTGTGACGACTATTTGAAGATCGAAATTCGATCTTCAAATAGTCGTCACAGTACGAGTAACACTAGTACAGTACAATGGCGACTATTTGGTGATCGAAATTCGATCTTCAAATAGTCGTCACAGTACGAGTATCACCAGTACCGTACAATGGCGACTATTTGGTGATCGAAATTCGATCTTCAAATAGTCGTCACAGTACGAGTAACACTAGTACAGTACAATGGCGACTATTTGGTGATCAAAATTCGATCTTCAAATAGTCGTCACAGTACGAGTATCACCAGTACAGTACAATGGCGACTATTTGGTGATCGAAATTCGATCTTCAAATAGTTGTCACAGTACGAGTAACACTAGTACAGTACAATGGCAACTATTTGGTGATCGAAATTCGATCTTCAAATAGTCGTCACAGTACGAGTATCACCAGTACAGTACAATGGCGACTATTTGGTGATCGAAATTCGATCTTCAAATAGTCGTCACAGTACGAGTAACACTAGTACAGTACAATGGCGACTATTTGGTGATCAAAATTCGATCTTCAAATAGTCGTCACAGTACGAGTATCACCAGTACAGTACAATGGCGACTATTTGGTGATCGAAATTCGATCTTCAAATAGTCGTCACAGTACGAGTAACACTAGTACAGTACAATGGCGACTATTTGGTGATCAAAATTCGATCTTCAAATAGTCGTCACAGTACGAGTATCACCAGTACAGTACAATGGCGACTATTTGGTGATCGAAATTCGATCTTCAAATAGTCGTCACAGTACGAGTAACACTAGTACAGTACAATGGCAACTATTTGGTATTTGGTGATCAAAATTCGATCTTCAAATAGTCCCCATCGTACTGTCGTACTGTTACTTGTTCATTTGAGGCTATTTGAAGATCAAAATTCGTACACCAAATAGTCCTTTGAGTACGGTAGTACTGTTGCAGTACAGTGTAGTACTCGAGTGATTCAAAAGGGAAACACATGAAGATTCAAAAGGGAAACACATGAATTACTGATAGGAGGAGAAGAGTAGCAGTTATCTATCTGACATGACAAAGGCTTGGCATGCGCATTAGGAAAAGCACCGATAGAAGTCAACAACAAAGATTCCGTGTTTTGTCAGCCATTCAAATTTCCGATGTCTTCAAAATTCTTCTACAGGAGGTCTCACTGTAGATTATTACTGTGACGTGGGTGCTGACGTCAAATTGGTGAAACCTAATCGGATCCAGATAGGACGAAAGCAATCGAACTTTCGTGAGTCGGTATGAATATGTTTAGCCATTTAAATCTTGAAGACTTGATCCTATCGTGTACGGATATACCATTATTTTGGAGTAGAGTGGCCGTTATACATTCATCGAGTGATTTGGATTTTGACCGTTTTCGTACACTTGAAAACTTGAATGTGTGTGGGGTTAGGAAAGTGAAATACATGGAGTACTTGTACTGTCTACTGACAACTCGAGACTCGAAAGAAAAGAGTAGAAACACAACATTCGCCCTACACTATTTTGCAGTCAAACTGGCAACCATGAGCGGCAGAGGAGATGCCGTTGTCGGCAGTACGTAGGCCGCTGAGTATGTCTTAACCATCACATAGTCCTGAACATCATCTCACCTTTTGTATTCGTCGCAGTGATGGACCAGGTTCGTAATTTCAGAATTGCTGAACAAGGCGGTTGGTCGCGTGCAACGGCATTGCTCCAAGACTCTCGTACCAATTCGCCGACATGACTCACACAATCTAATCATTTCTCTCTTCGCGTAGGCCTATTTCACTGGCAGAAAGGAGTTGCTTGACTTCTTTAACGATTTGTTGTCTCTGAATCTCTCCAAGATTGAACAAACTGCAAGCGGAGCAGTTGCCTGCCAAATCACCGAATACATTTACCCTGGTAGCATCCAAATGTCTAAAGTCAACTGGGAGGCGAAGTCGGATTATGAATTTGTTCAAAACTATAAATTATTGCAAGCCGCCTTCAAAAAGCACAAGGTCGAACGCTATGTTGATGTTGAAAAACTCATTAAGGCCAAGTATCAAGACAATTTGGAGTTTTGTCAGTGGCTCAAGGCATTCTTTGACATGAGTGGTGCCTATCGTGAGGATTATGATCCATTTGAAGCACGAAGTAAGGGAAAGGGTGCGGATAAAATCGGATCGATTCTCAAAGCAAATGCTGGCAAGTTCAACTTCAAGCCGATTCCAACAAAGCGTTCAACGGCCCTCGTATCTAGCATGCCGACAGAATCCGGTCGCACGATCGCTGCTGCTCAAAGAAATCATACAGTCGGTGCAACTCGCACGATGTCGCGCACTAACTCCGGTTCGTCAAAGGAGAACCAACCCAAAACATCCGCCACGACCAAGAGTCACGTGACCGATGCCGTCCTTGCAGATGCAGCCCTGATGAAACGAAATGCGGATCTCACCCAAAAAGTCGCCGATCTTGAAACCTCGCTCGCTGAAACGGAAGTGGAACGCGACTTTTACTTTGAGAAATTGCGTGAGGTCGAAATCATGCTGCAAGTACACGAGGAAAAAGGAGACGCTCCGTCGGCAGTCTTTCAGAAAATTTTCAAGATATTGTATGCGACGGCCGAAGAGAATATCACAGTGACCGATGACGGCGAAATCGTCGCCAAGGATGAGTTGGATTTGCTCACGGCATAATGAACTTCTTCAGTCTAGAAATCTTGAGTGTGGGAGAGGATGTTACACGTATTGTTTCCTCATCTTGGAGCTCGCGCATTAACGAAGAGGCACAGGCTATACTTCCGGTAGTGGAAGCCAGTCATCGTAACTGGAGCACCGCACCCATCATGCGATTCCCCAATGTCGTAGGCAAAATGATTCGATTCCTTGTAGTATCTTTTCGTTGATCGTGATGTTTGATGCCTGCTTAGTTCACGGGTATTGTTGTTGTCCGTCAGACCGGGGCCTGCACTCGAAAACTACTCGGAGTACATGTGTTGCGCTATTGCTTATCTTCAAAAAAATCTGTTGACTCGCAAATTGATTATCAGTACTACAGAATTCCAAAACTACTACTTGTACCGGTAGTACTGTACCAGGTACTTGTACGGGTATCTATGCATACGGTGAAAGACTCGGAAATGATCTGGTCAATGATCGAGTATTGACGATCTAGTGACGATGATGGTTCAGCTCGCCTTCTTAACACTGCTTTGTACATTGCCTGCCATGCTGTCAGCCTTCTCAGCTCACCAGACCCAGAACAACAATATTAGTGTTCGATTCTCTCTCTACCCTAATGTCGCGAACGAGATTCCTCCGTCGATGAAGCAAGCCGTAAAGGCGGCCGTGGGACGGTTGGGCGATTTGGGGGTCCACATTCGTCCAGATGATGTTTCGAGCTATTTGATAGGGTCTGAATCAGCACTCTTTGAAGCTCTGCGTTCCTGCTTCGCCCGAGCCTGTTTGACTGCGGATGGCAAACCAAGGGGTATCTCGATGCAGGCCACAATTGAGTCGTCGCTGGCAGACGATTATTCCAAATTGGAGTTGCCAGTCCGAACTGCGGTTGTTGATGACGATATGGAATTTGTGAGAGATGCATACCTACAGCCACCTCGGATCGCAGCCCAATTTGCGCTTTATCCCATGGGTACGTCATCCTACTTGAGAACCATCCAATTAGTACAGGACAATGCCAAGCGATTCTCGTGCTGGAAGCATGATTTAGGCAAGGTTAGCGCAATGCTGGATGGGGATGGGAATGAAGTATTTGATGTTCTGCGTGAAAGTTTGTCGCTAGCTTTAAATGACTCCGAAAACGTGGCCATGACATTTACGCTCACGGCAAACAAGAACGCATGGCCTGTGGAAGACCGGTCTCAAGAGCTAAGGTGATGTCCGGAAGCAAGACGCTATACTGCTTCCAGCAAATTCGGCTACTATAGAGAGGAGCATAAAGTTCCACAAACGCATTACATGTCAAATTTGATTCATCACAACGATTGCATCTCTCGCACGGTAGGCATCGCCGTTTCTTGACCTCTTTGGACGATACCACGTAGCATCCATTCCGGTGATAACTGATCAAGCAAAACAGACGCACTTTCAAAATTCTCTATACAATAATTACAGTTTGCTTTGAGTTGCCTGGACTCCGTGACTCAGTTGCATCAAAACCTTCGCAACTTCGCGCTCCACATCGATGGCGCGCGCCCGAGCCGCCAAGACTACATCGTCCACGTCGGCTTCGATATGAACTTCCGTATACGAGGGAATGGTACGGGTGCCTCGTTCGTCGTCGCGTTGTTTGCTGGAGTAGACTCGTTCCGCATAGTCCTTTTCAAGTTGGACCAATTCACGAAGGCAGTCAGTGATCCAAGATGAGAATGCATCGCTTCTCGGAAACTCCTGAGCCAAGACCATTTTTTGGTGACTCCAAATATCCTCTTCCTCCCATGGCAAGGCAGGCCAATGAGCAGAAGTCAAGTCTTCCTGTGCTAAGGAACCACACGACGCGAGATCCAACTCAAGAGATATGCCGCCATGTATATAATATTCCAAGAGTCCAGACAGAGCATACCGCCTCACACAGGATGTATAGGCAATAATCCCCGCCTGTCGCGCCTTTTCTGTCAACTGCATCTGTCCAATTCCTGGCACGGCGCGTTCGGTATGATACACGTCCTGGATTTTCGTCACGGACTGCAGTGCCCGTCTTGCTGCGAGACAGACATCAATCATTGCCGGTCGAACAATCTTCCACCCCGTATAGAATGCATGCCGTTGGGCTGTGCGACGGGTGGCAAATTTTGCTTCGCTCCTCGACAACGTATATGGGGAGTGACTCAAAAGCCAGCCTGGCATTATGGATTGTTCGACCAGCAACGAAAAGGGTAATTCTATTCGCTGGGGCGCTACCGTAGTACCGGCGGCCACAAGCGCATAGGGAGCCATGCTGACGGGAAATTTCACCACCGTCGAGAGTCCCCAAAAGGTACCCTCTCCGGAAAGGCATTCTTGGTCCGGAAGTCGTCCGGTATGATTAGAACCGACATTGGCGCCGTACCCGACATTACCACGTCCGAGGGGCCACACAACACCAATGAGAAGCGATTGGTGATGGGCATTGGTGTTGGGACCCATGATAGAGGCATGAATTTCTCCCGCACTGACGTGTACATCGGGACCCAAGACGGATTCGGCCACGGTACTCATTGGGCCAGCCGACGCGCATTCCATGAGGAGGGTATGTGACACGTTTGATTGATGGGCAATGGACGCCTTCCATTGCAGGAGCACATGATTCGCTGTTGCACCATGACTGATTTCCGCAGTTGGTAGTAAGACAGCATGATTTACCAAGGTGGCTGCTTCAATTTTCGAATCAGGTGCCATGTACACGTTGGAAATGGTTGGCGTATCGCGGACGATGCATGCGCTACCGAAAGTGTTCCAGATGCAAGTTTCTGTAGCAGCAGTGGGTATAATAGGTACTGTTCCTACTCCAGTACGCCGTCCCATGCCCGCAATTTGGCACACGTTCAACATGGTGGATTCCGCAATAACTGTGAGTTTGCGTCCTCCGCCTGTCTCAGGACCAACAGAAATCGAAATTGCACCATACGCTTGGGATGATGCATTAACTTGACCATTGTGTAACACGACAGCATCCCTGCCGACATGAGTATTCCTCAGAAGGGCATTTCGATAAACTCGGCAGTTTGGCTCGAAGATGCAATTTGCAATAAGTGTGTTGTGATGAATACCAGGAGCAGGAGAGGATGACGTAGAGGGAGTAAGCGGCACTGCCGAGGAATGGGCAATTGAAATCACAATAATTCCTTCAAAAACATTGTAGGTCACGTGTTCTTCCAGCCAAGCACTGTTGTCGTCGGTGCCCATGACATCCTTGTCCATCCAGATTCTTAGAGCTGACCAATCAGAACACTTATTCGAGTGAGAAAGTGCGATGACTTCTGAATTGTTAAGCGGCCGAAGAACACCTCCTGCTAGTGCAACAGGACCATGGCAGCTAGCAGCTTCGTATATGCTCTTCGTGATCCGAATCTGAGCGATGCGAGCCCGTACCGACTCTGCAAAGGGGGCATTGTGCGATTCGCTGCTTTGGTTGCTTGGTTGCATGTCATGCAGGAGGATGCCAAGAATTGTTTAGGTTAATTGAATGATCGGTTAATTAGCTCCAATGTAGTTGATGTCAACAGAATACCACGAAGCTTTGTTGAGTCCAGCTACAGCGCTAAGAAATTGGAACAAGTAAAGGAAGTGTTTTTGGGAGTACGCGCATAATGTGCTTTGGGTTGTGAGGCATATTCCTGCAGGAATAGCGTTGTTTGCAATCCTGTTGCGCATGTTGCCACTTGGGCTTCCTGGTTCGTGTTGCACTCTATGAACATACCATTCAATACTCCGAGTATCGCATACAGGTCTACTGGGGAACAATTTTTACCATACACCAAATCCGCAGGTGCGCGATTATTGGAACTCCAGCAAGTACTACCTGTACAGTAGCCTGCAGTACTTGGGTAACCTTCGACTACTTGTACAGTACACTCTAGGTTACCGGTAGGTGTACTACCGTTAGTACCCAACGATTCGTGGAGCCTCTGGTCGTGGTGAATTCGAAGTCGTGGATTTTCAGTCGGGTCGGGGCCGTCCCCCTTGAGTCTTGAGTCACGTTGATGGTACTGCTGTACTGCTACTGTTACTCTTGGTACAAGTAGAACTGGTATCATTTCGCAACGTCGTATCGTCGTATCTCGTGTCCAACATTATACTCCAGTACAATTGTACACTGTATCATAGCGTGTGCAGTGTCCTTTGGAGGCTCGAGTCGTATGCTGTAGTACATGTGTACGCTCATACCGGCATACAAGTACAGAACTTGGGGTTACTGCAGCAGTCGTACCAGGTACTGTAGTACTCCAGTACTCGGGAAGAAGAAAAAATGAAACTGAAGGATCTGAATGAATTAGGAAAACAAAGCTAAAAATTTCTCTTTTTCGGGCACGAAGGCTTAGGAACCTGCGTGCGAGGTGCAGACGGGGCGATGGGACGTGAGACTATGGGACGCCCGAAGTGTGTCATTGGTTTCAGTACTCCCCACTCCCCACCGCTGTCATAACGATCTAAAGCTTAACACACGTGTTGCGTACCTGGATTGTCTAGAGCGTTGCCTTGACTCGTTCCTTTCATCATTAAGCGTCCAGCAACAAACCACACTGAACAAGCACTGTGCGAATCATGCCTCACCTGAATGACGACACTAGTGACTTCGAAAAGCTGAAAAATGCATTTCATACTCTTTCGGGCCACGTCTCCTCTGTGGATGATTTCCTCGCTGCTTTTGGATTAATTAACATGCCTTCGGCGCAGCGCTACGGTATCATGTTTGGATTCATTGTCTTCATCCTTACCATATGCGCCGTAGTAACACTGTTGGTATTGGGTGGTTCCTTTTCGCGCATGGCAGAACAGCTTCAAACAGGAGAAGTGACAGTACCTGATCCAGTGTCCGCGAGATCGAAGCGATCGCTCTTGTTGGAACATTTATTAGAGTCACGCGACCGAATGGTCAAGGAGAACTACCCACCACCTCAGACAACGACAGAAATTACGAAGCTTATGGCTATGATCTTGAATGTGCCGATTCGATCGGGGAACGTTGCAGAATTGACGGATGAGTCGGAAGAGAAGCGAGTGACGCAATCGCGTTTTATTCCACCAGGATATCAAAAGGACTACGTCGAGGCATACAAGGCATGTCAAGACAAGCCTGGAGGTACGTTTGAGGCATGATGATCGAGGCTTGTAGTTTGGATCCACTGCTACTGAGGTGATGACTCACAGCATTCTAATACGTTTCATGTCGTCGCCAACATAGGCCCCACCATGTCCGGACTCCCCGAAGCCCGGTTTGAAGCGTACGCCCGTGCGTTTGCTAGCACCGGCCCTCACGTTCATCGCGATTACCGTCGTTCCTACGGTCGTCTCTACGAATCCTTTTCTTGTCAATCGCATGGTACGGAAGAAAAGTTCCGAAATCTATACACCGATCGCCCTGCGGATCTTGTCGGACGGTTGGTGCGTTTGGAAGCATTGGAAGTGGACCGACATGTCGAAGATCTTTATGATGGAACATGTGGATTGGCCCATTGGGGTAGCAAACAATTCGACCCAAAGGAAGTATGGGGCTTTCTCGGGTATGGCGCCTTCAAAGATAAGGAAGAAATGGCCGCATCCCCCATCTTTCATCGTCAATTGAACGAAGCTGGTTTCGCCATCATCGAAAACGTCACTGATCGCATCCTTGGCGTGATTCTACTGTCCAATGATAACCCTCAGCACCTGACGGTCTCCATGGATCCACCAATTGTCAGGCCATCCGCGGAAGGCACGGCTGAACCAATTGAGGCTTGCTTTTTGATTTTGGACAAATTGTTTGCACTTGGCTACCGTCGCGTCCAAATGTCTGTCGATTCTGAGGATGCCGTGCACAAGAAAACAGCGGCCCGCCTGGGATTCACAAAGGAAGCCGAAATTCCCAAGCACATGATTGTCAAGGAATCGAATCGCGACTCAACTATTTACGGGATGCTCAACAGCGATTGGAGCAAGGGATGCCGATCCTTCCTCTTTCAGAAATTGCATGGTACGAAGATGGACAAGTATGACAAGGCAAACAACACCAAGGAGGGCGAACAGGACGAGCAGTTATTCAAATTAGCTGAGAGAAAGGCTATGGAAGCTGCAGCTGCGAACGCGAAGAACAAGAAGGTGTAGAGCACCCAGTCCCTATGCAAGCTTGAACGACTTAAGCGATGTTTAAACAGCAGGTGATGAAAAATGAATGGTATTTCTTTATAGTTAGAATAATCAGTAGATCGTCACGGGAAAACGTGGGTCCTAACCCGTTGCTGGAAAGGAACCCACCAGATCAGCTTCCTCGCGAGTCGGAGGCCACGAAACAACATATAAGCATCAACGTTCAGGACAAATCAGCTGCTTACTCAAAGCAACCACAACTAGTCGACTCCTCTCAAATGCGCGGTATTCTGGAAGACAAGATGACTCCTTGTCAAAGAGAGTTCCCGCAATGTATAGATATATATAATGTAAATAAGTAGCATGAGATACATGCACTGCCATCTCGTAGGCGAACGAGTCGACCGATCACAGTGCCTTGAAAATAATCAAATGGCCGACATTTCAGAACAAAAACATTGTCACCTGACAATGAAAACATAATAGAAAACGAATTCTCACGGAAAGGGGTCTAACATCCGTGGTTGTTTTCACCGTGGCGACACGAGCCATCGGCCGATACAAACGAAGATGGATTTCCATAGAGTCCATGAATGTGATACTGGTCAGCAGAGTCATTGTTATTGTTGCCTCCAAGTGAAGCGAACAGCGCGGTTTGTGGGAACTGCTGCTGATTGTAACCCGCGGGAGGAGTATCGATTCCTGACAGCGACAGGACCGAATCAAACTCCAGGGCTAAAGCAGCGTCATCCAAAGAACCCGGCTCGTTCTGAACACCAGCTCCCCATGGATTCTTCAACGCTGAGTGAGGGGCATCTTGAGAAGAGCATCTAAACACTGAGGAGTAGTCACTGGAATCCGGTGCCACACTGGATGACTCGTCAAGGATACTCTCTACCATCGAGTTGGGCAACTCACTATTGCTCTGATACCTCTGCGGATCATCGCCGGCAGCAGAGAGTGAAGACAATCCCCCACAAACGTCACCAAACATTTCCCCTGTCATGGCGAAGAAACTTGACACTGTTGGGGCCGATGCTGTACGAGGACGGTTGAAGCCGAAGTCACCGCCTATCGCTCCATTGTCGCTGTAGATGCGGTTTCGATGCGGCTGTGGAGATAGACGGATTGGAATAGGACTGTGAGCCGAAGAGTCTAAGGGCATACTCAATCCAGTGATGCTCGGAAAAACAGGACGATCCTCTTGGAGGTATGACAGGCCCAAACGAGGAGACAAAGTCGCTGCTCTCCGACGATTCTGATTGGGAGTAAGCCCAGGGTCGTAATAACCGGAGATTGCCAGAGATCCTTCGTACTGTCGATCAGGAACTCCGATTCCCGGCCCTCCAGGATAGGATCGAGTGCGATGAAACTGAATCTCGCCCAGCTCGTCCAAATTGCACTCTGATCCAAGAAACTCTGAGTTAATGGTACTATTAAGGGATGCGACACTTCCAGATTCCCATGCATCCTTCGCGTGTTGCCACGAACCATCACGTCCACACGAGTGAACTTGGCTTGTATCCAATCCCGAAACCAACGACCCCTGCGTGGACAGAGATTGGAATCCAGGTGGCCCGGCTAGGGCGTGCGATGGCGACGAGAGCATTCGGTCGGGCGCGTAACAGTGCGATGGAGAAGAGAGCACTCGATCGGGCGCATATCCGCGTGAAGGGGAAGCCAGGACTAGTTGGGGCGCATACCCTTGAGAAGGGGGAGGGAGCACTCGTTCCGGCGCATATCCATGTGATGGGGAAGCCAGCACTCGTTCCGGCGCATACCCATGTGATGGGGAAGCCAGCACTCGTTCCGGCGCATACCCATGTGACGGGGAAGCCAGCACTCGTTCTTGAACTAATCCATGATTCCCGTTGTTTGTAACAGGAGGACCCCGTTGCTGTGGGAGGTCCAAATGGTATTGATTTTCTCGCATGTCATGAGATACTTCGTGCCTGACAGGTTGGTGCTGCTGGTAATGCTGCTTTTTCTTTGACTTAGGGAGCGAGCGTCGGCGCTGTTCATCCAGCCGAGCCTTAGTCATTTCCTTTAGTTCTTTCACCGTTAACCCACGTGGCAAAGTCGATGCTTGAGGTCTGGGGTAAACCATCTTGGTCATTTCCTTGAGCTCTTTTACCGTTAATCCATGAGGTAACTTCGACTTGCAATCATTTGACGGCTCGGCCGTAAATGATCCATTGCGCTGTGTCTGCGCTTGGGTTCTACCAGGGTAGACAACCACCGGTTGCGGCTGGGGCGGCACTGCCATTTCAACAGATGCATGCGACTCACTGAGTTTCAACGGATTGCGCGACGACCGATAGTTGTTTCGAGTCGATTCCTGTTGGTAATAGTTGTTGCGTGGAGCCTCTGAAAGCGGAAAGGCCTGTTCCAGAGGAGGGCGGCTCGGTCCTGGCAAGATGGCATGCGAACATGGTGCACCTCCACCCAAAGCACCAGGACCGCTCTTTGCTTGCTGCGTCAAGGCTGGAAAGAACTCAGTCTGCTGCTGTTCTTGTGCCAGCCTCAAGGCTGTCTGTTTTTTCAAATCCTGTCATGGTAAAGTCGTGAGATGGCGCCCAAACGGTGGTGTGTTGAATTTCCCGGGAAGCGTGAGTATGGAGATGCGCAGTTCGAATCCCGGAAAAGCAGGCATACGATGTACAAATCTTTTCGACGTCACAAATCGACTCGTCTGACTATGTTCAAAACAAGTTATACTTGACAAAACAACGGGCTTTCGCATCAAACGAGAAGCCACTGGTGCAAAAAAATCGCAAACGCGGCACTATCTAAATCGTGGACATGCATGAAAAATCACGAGGCTGAATACGAATAATATCCGGACGGCAGGTATGGAGGCACGTAGAAGTTTGTGTGGACCCGTCAATCGTTCATCGACGACACCAGATTCGCCCATCCTCGACAATGAGAACAAAAGGAGGAAGGATCTTACCTCCATTGTGATCCCTTGCTTCCGCACATGAGGCGTTTGCTCATGCTGCTGGGGCATGATCCCAACCCTTGCGTTCGGCATGTGAAAAAGTAGTCGTCTCCCCCAAATGGGAAAGATTGGTTTTCTCTGAGACCGAGAAGAGAGTGCACGACGAGGAGATGACTTGGGAATCAGTATGTTTTCATTCGTGAATTTCTACATATCAACGGCTAGAGACGTCTCCGCGGTTTTCTCGGATTTACTGATTAAAAAAGCTCGTTGTGTCACCGCATCAGATGCTGTCATACGTTTCGTTTCTGGAAAGCGTGGAGAAGTCACGAGAATTCGACGAAGAACACGTGTCCGTGATGGCATCGTTAATTCCTGCTGCTGGTATTCTGTACTTCGGTACATACTCCGAGTTCTGTCCATGTTATCAACAGTACAGACTACAGACCTTGCGGAGCAGAGAATACCGACCTCGTTTTCGAACAAATTTCTTCTGTCCTTCTGCAATCCTGAAGATCTTGCTACAGTTGTGTTAATCGTTTCTTGTCTTGAATCAATAAACGATTGCCTACACAGCATCAAATGAGTGCGTCCCTGTCATCGCTGATCTTGCGCGGAAGCTCCACGAAAGGAATCGGAGCCTTTAGCCGCACGCTTCGTTCTCGAAAACCATCAGGATCTGTCACGCCCTCAAACAACATCCATACCACTCTGCAGAGACTCGACGATTCCCACGGCAGAATTCGTCGTCCAGAACCTCTCCCAGCTCTGTCATGCGATCATTCCTGCGATGACGATGGGGACGATCACTCTGAAAGAATCATCTCATCTGACAATGGTGACGTCACACGTAGAACCTACGTGACATCAGATTCAGCTTTCAGTCAACAACAGAACATGGCGTCGGGCGGAAACAAGAGCAGTCGAGAAACTCTTCCTCCGGCTTCCTTTGTGTCCCTTCCTTTCAGGCGACATTCTTCAGGCGGCAACGGTGGAGGTGGCAGTGGAAATGGAGGAACCGGACGTTGTCGTTGTACAAAATGCGGCACAATGGTGACTTTTCGCCATTCTGATTTCGATGAAAACTCATATTATTGTGCAGCATGTGGCGGTTGGTTTCTTGCGCCCCCTCCTGTGGTTGCTGGAAAGGACGA
Source organism: Fragilaria crotonensis (assembly GCA_022925895.1). Lineage (NCBI taxonomy): Eukaryota > Bacillariophyta > Fragilariophyceae > Fragilariales > Fragilariaceae > Fragilaria > Fragilaria crotonensis. The sequence goes on along the minus strand of JAKSYS010000050.1, from coordinate 74,886 downwards.
GTTTATGAATGGGAACGGAGGGACTTCCAAGGATCCTGAAATTCTTATGCAGCATGTAAGTTCGTCCACCTTTTGTTGTTGCCACTCGCGTCGCGTGTAAACGATTGAACACTTCCTGCGCTAATCGTTTCATAGATCCCTGATCATGCCAGCTCTGCGAGCAATCATCACCAACCGACACCTGCTGAATTTCCTGCAGATAATCAAACGTCTTTTGGTTCTGGTGGCAATGAGACGTTTCTACCCATGTTGACCCCTGCCCTTGTTCGCGCTGGTTTGGACGAATATGTGATTGGTCAAGAACAGGTCAAGATTGCGCTTTCCGTCGGCGTACATAATCACTACAAGCGCGTGCTTTCTGCAGAGGCGCAACAAGCAAGGGAGAAACGGCGCCAGGCGGACGCGATGCAAGGCACTCCCTTACAGCCTGTCAATGGTTTGGATTCGTTGAACTTGGGGCAATTTGGAAAGACATTGTCATCGTCCCCTTTCGACGAAACCCTTGAGGTTAATTCAATCGCGAAGGACGATTTTGGAAGAACGGTCGAAGATTGCGAGCTGGAAAAGAGCAACATCTTGATATTGGGGCCAACAGGAAGTGGAAAGACGTTGCTTGTCAAGACTTTGGCACGAATCATTGATGTTCCTATCGTCATTGTTGATGCCACTTGCTTGACACAAGCAGGATACGTTGGCGAAGATGTCGAGAGCATTTTGTTCAAGGTAAGCGGATATGACTTTCCTTGCTATATGCATTGAGTCCTATGGATATCTCGATAACCGGTGGAATTCATCCTCAGCTGTACAAAGAAAGCGGACATGTCATTGAGCGATGTCAACGTGGCATTGTATACATCGATGAGATCGACAAGATTCGAAGGTCATCTGAAAATCACAGCATCAGTCGTGACGTGTCTGGTGAGGGTGTCCAACACGCTTTGCTAAAGCTTGTGGAAGGCTACGTCGTCAATGTTCCAAAAGTAAGTCCTTGCACCTTAGGACAAGTTTTGCGTCTGAGTTTTCATCAAAGAACTCAATGCTCTGTTTTTTCAGGAGGCTGGTCGGAAGCATCCCAAGGGAGAATTTGTCCAGATTGATACAACCAACATTTTGTTTATTTGCGGTGGTGCGTTTTCTGGACTTGAAAAAATTATCAATCGCCGCATGGATTCAGCGTCGATTGGGTTTGGAGCACAAATGAAGAAGGAGCTTAGCGACCACAAGGTGCAAGGCAAGTATTACGAGAAAGCCCTTCCTGTTGATCTAATTGCTTTTGGCATGATCCCAGAATTCGTCGGGCGTTTCCCTGTTGTAAAGGCTACCTCAGGCTTGGATGTTGATAATCTGATTGAAATATTGACGATTCCCAAGAATTCTCTGACGAAGCAGTACAAATTACTGTTCGCGATGAACAATGTTGACTTCCATATTACAAAATGCGGGCTCACTGAGATCGCCAAAGCCGCGTTCGCTCGTGGCACTGGTGCGCGAGGCTTGCGTGCCTTCATGGAAAATATCTTGATGGAAGCCATGTATGTTGTTCCGTCACGCCCTGATGTTCATACGCTTTATTTGGATGCTGCAGCAGTACGAGGTGAAGGAAAACCGATGCTTCTCATTGATCCGAATTTGACAGGGACAAAGTACGAAGCGCTAAGAATGGGGGGGATTTCTGATGTAGACGGTGCCGTTCCCGTGGATATTGATCAGGTTGATGCTCCCGAATTGTCCGAGCCTGCATCGGAAGAAGCAGCGTAGGCGATTGCCACCATTATGGTATTCTACCTGTGATTAACCTACCAACAACTGTTTCTCCATGGAGGAGTTTATCAAAATTTGACTTCTGAATAATTATACTATAAATCTATTTGCTACTTGCCTTTGGTCTTGCGACGGATCGCGTTGAATGCTAAGGTTCCTCGCCACGATAGCCACAACCGTGCTGGCACGGTAAGGGGTTTGATCATCAAGCGTCCTACTTTCGCTTCGACGAACGACACTGCCAACTTTGTGGCATCCAAGGAGGGGATCGCTTCTTTTAAAAGTGTCTGTATTTTAGAACCGGAATTGGAAGAAGGGAGCAATCGCGCCGTCATTTTCTGCAAGGGTCGTGTCAAAATGTTTGGATTTGGGGACTGATAGCACCATAACCAGGTGGAGGACACGAGAACTGCAGAAAGAGCCGTATGAACTATCAAGAATGCCGGGATGTCGGCAGTTGTCAAATTTCGGGCCTCTAGAATGGAAATGGCCAACTCCTTCATCATTGCTGTCGAATCGTCAAGTTGCGGAGCAATGCACGGAGGCCTACTCCCTACTACTGGTACAAGTACTACCCGTCACTTCACGTCAAATTGGAACCTACTATCGGTACTGTAGGTACTGGTACTGTACTCTAGATCAGTACTTGTAACTTGTAAGACTTGTACTTGTACTGGAGTATGTAGCAACGTCCTCTTGTACGGAGTACTCGTGGCTTGTATCATAGTAGCATGACAGTAGTGATGGAACAACTTGACTTGGAGTAAATCAACCCCACTGAAGGGAGTACAACACTACTCCTGTTGTCAAAAGGGCTTTGATGTGGAACAATCGAAGTCGAGTGAGAATGAGATACTACCCCCTTTTGCCAAATGCGTTGTCGAGCAATGCTGGTTGAAATGGTGTAGCTGACATGTTGTGGATGTATCGAACATATGATGATAACACGCTGTCAGAACAGACCTCTAGCAATTCACAATCCATCCCAAGGATCATTTCTAATATAATTAAGAATTCGCTGGATCGCCACCAAACTTGGCCACTCGAACACCATCCTTATCAATAATCTTGACCATGAAGTTGGGTTGATTGATGAGGAAACGAACATGAATCTCGTGAATACAGTGATCAATAATCTCCAGCGCATCCGCCTCCGTCATTCCTGGTTTCGTCTCGCGATCCATAGTACTCAAGCAGAAGCTACTGGCATGCCCATGCGCCCCGTACTTCACTTTCTGAAGAGACGCCATATAATCCAAAAAATACAGAGATGGTCCTTCCTTGTCGTCATATCCTGCCAACAAGAGATTGACTTGATAAGGACCCTTTCTCAATGCCGCCGCCAGTTCGCTGCGACAGAAATTGGCTTGTGCCTTGGTGGATAACTTGAGCCCATCGTGCGAAAACTCGTACAAGGCCAAGTTTTTGGCGATATATTCGGTAAAGTTGACCAAGTCACAGTTGGGACCGGCCACGCCCATGGCGCTGTGAGAAGTCAGGGACTTGATCTTATCAAGATTTGACTGATAGGTAATAATGGAACGTGCATTCGATTGATCCGCAGCGAGAACGACTATGTGAATGTTGTTGAAGCGACGTGATGACGGGAATAGCAACAAGGATTTGGTTTGAAGTTGTGTTAGTCATCATCACTTTGTCGAAACTTGCTTCGATTTCATTCAAGCGCGAAATGCGGGCCCCGCAAGCTGTGTCATTCTGGCTTTCCGTCGCACTCACCTCCTCCTTCGTATTGAACAGCAAGCACGGTATCCATGATGTATGGTGTTTCTGTCAGAGAAGTAACGACGAATGGTAATGCCGGAGCTCCTCGTTGCGAGTTGCAAGTCTAATTGATGAAATAAGCATCCATCGCAAGATGGTGCAGTACTGTACCTGGTACAAGTACCAGTTCTACAAGGCAAATGTGCTTGTACTGTGGTACCAGTACTGCTATCACATCAGCATCGGCTATTCCGGTGCTTGTTCGAAGTTCGAAGCAGACCGAAGTGGATCGAATCTTGTTGGGAAGCTCTAGAGAGGACAGGCGAAAAGCCATACCCCTAACAAAGCTATTAGATATTCGATACGGCGCTGTGCTACTGTAGTTGATGGAGTACGGTACTAGTACTAGAACTCCGATACTTGTACGAGAGATCAATGGAGTTGTCGCTTGTTGGTGTTTTGGTACAGGTATCGTTGTGTTTTAAACAAATTCAGATTTTGATTTTGTTTAACAGTTTAAAACAACTTTGTTTAAAACACCAACAGTTCACAGTAGTAAGTACTACAGTACTCCAAGTAGTCAAGTACTCGGAGTAGACCACCAATCAATACGGTTCAAAGCCTTGAGAACAAGACAACAAGGATAACCAAGATAGAAAGGAGCCCTAAGGACTAATCAGCATGAACTTATATTTGCACTTATGCCTGACAATACTCTGCCTTGTTGCATGCAGGTATCCCACCAACTGAATGGTATGGATCCCCTAAGTGTCCACCACTGATGACATCCTTTCGTCTCACCATTCTTGAATCAAAATCTATTGAATTGTCTCACATGCATCACTTAACTGATGTTCTGCATTTTGATGCTGTTTCAACCTATAAACAGTATAGTTGTGTGATGAGCAATGAGACTTGTCAATGAAAAAACCGCATCATAACCGTAAAACCTTAACCCTAACCTAGATTTCAATTAAACAAATTGTTTTTTTTGGAAAAAAAAGTTGTTTTAAACAGCTGTTTAAAACAGGGTGTTTTAAACAGCAATTAAACAAACACAACGATAGGTACAGGACCACCTGTTAGAAGCATGTATGCATAGCATGAAGCATGAACTAAAATTGTAACGACAATACTGCGTACTTGGGAAATTACTTGGTACAATGTACCGTAGCTCGGAATTCGATTTTTGAGTTAATAATGAAGCCGAGTAATTGATCTGAAATATGACATTCTCGACCCTGTCTGCAGTAAAGGGCCTGACTAGATGCCCAGCCCACGGCTGGGAAAGAGGTGAGGACGATTTCGGAACAAGAGTGTGCAACAGTGCATCGAATTCAACAGACTTGGCAAAACCTTGTCGCAGTAGTCGGCTTGCCCCCTATGCTTTTGCAGTTTCCACTGCGCTTTTGCGTTGCACCCATATCACTGAAATGTTCTATACACATATTGTGACAACTAATCTAGGATACCCCTCAGTTCAGTCCGTCCATAAACTCTCGAATGGCAGCGTTCACCGCTGCGGGTGCTTCGTCATGAGGGCAGTGTCCAGCATCGATTGAAACCCGCTTACAGTTTGCATAGATTTTTTCCATCTTGTCTGCCGCCGCAGGTCGAATCCATGGATCCCGTTCCCCCCAGCATAGCAGGACGGGGCATTCAATCCTCTCCAACAAGTCATCGACGAACGTTTGCCGTTTGGTTGATTTGGAAACAACTTGGAAGAAGACTTCGGGAGCGTTCGGGTCTAGTGATGGTATTCGAATCGATTCGACCAACTCGTCATCGACCTGGTCCGACGATACAGGGTAAACTTGTTTCAAAACCTCTTGAATCCTAGAGGGTTGTTTGGTATATAAAAACGACAAACCGATCACGAATCGTTCCAAGGAATTTTGGATCGATTGCAACCATGCTGGAGGTGGCGCTTTAACTTGGGCTTCTGGATTTCGAAAGCTGCCTGCCGAATTGAGCAAGATGCATGCGGGAATCAGATCCGGGAGGGATGCAGCCGCATAGAGTGCGGTGAAGCCGCCCAAGGAGTTGCCGGCGACAGTGACGGGCTTGCCGATAACATCTCGAATAAAAGCCACAGTTTGATCGCGCCATACTTCTGCGGGATATTCTTGGATCGGTTTGCTGGACAAGCCAAAGCCGAGCATGTCGAAGGCGAAGACATGATAATCTCGAGCCAGGACAGGGATGTTATAGCGAAAATGATACGCTGAGGCTCCAAAGCCGTGAATAAGGAGAAGTGGAGGTTTGGAGGAATCCCCCATCTCAATGTAGTTAATGTCATGATCATTCCACTTCCAAGTTTGGTATCCATCCTGGCTCCAAGGGATTTTGTCGTTCGTTGAATAATCAAAGCCAGCAAGCGGTGAACGGTTCACAGCACCAGGGACTGCGATTGCCGAAAACGCAGCGCAGTAGCGCGTCGCTAACAGGAGGAGAATCGTTGATGTGGGAACCATGCTGAAGAGACAACACAAGAATTTCTTGCGGTCAAAGAGATATGTTCAGCAAGTTTACCCCTCCAGATTGTACTCCAACTCAAATGGTCGAGGAGAGATAAGACAAAAAGAAGCAGAGAAAAAAGGTGATGTGGCATTTCCACTCTACAGCACACGAAAAGTGCATAAATTTGTTGATGTGGTGGGATTCGAATGTCGGCAACATCCGTAGATTTCAAAAATGACGTGGCCAATTAATCAAGATAACCGTAAAAACGGTTATCCGAATTTTTAGTAGGCAAGCGGCGCGAGATTGCCAAGTTGGCGCGCCAGTGGAAATTCCTTGGAGTGAAGAAAATCCTTTCCGATCAGCTTTGAAAGGCCGCACATACTTTTCCTGAAAATGATGCCTACCAATAGCACCCATCGACTCGACGGAATTGAGAATTCCAATACGCAAATCGCAACGCTTGAACACCAACGATCATGCGATTCAATTTTTCAATTACAATCTCAAGACCTGGTCTTGTCGATTCAGACTTAACACTATTTTTTGAAAAAGGATGGACACTCCCACGACGCCAGAAGTATGTGACAACGGAACGGACGGAACTTATTCCGAAAAATTCAGTTCTCCAATGATTCAAGAAAGAATTCATGGATTTAAATGCAACGCTGTTTTCGAAATTTCATAGAAGTGGGTGGCCGCTCGCTTCAAGCGGGGTGTGATGCTACGCATGATTTCATCTGTGCCAAAACACTCGCACGTGACACCACCGATTCAAAATTTCAAGATTTAATCATGCCCATGTCCCTCCTCCATCTGATACTTGACTAGGTCTTGTACAGCCCATGTGCATGTACAAAACTGAAAAAAATAGTAATCGGGGTCCTTGGCTGAAATCGATCAAAGCCATCTACCGGTAGCTTCCAGGTGCATTCCCCTCGGTTAGTTGCAACCATCCTTGGACCTTTCTTCCTAAAACCATCGCTTCTTCATTCGGGACAGGATTCTACTCGCATCGTTGGTCAAGCCGGACAATTCTGCTACTTGTTTGTGCGATTGCTCGATTGTGCTTCGATTCCGATGTAGCTCTTCTGATATCACGCCAGCGGTCTCTTCCGTGTCCGCCAGAGTTCGCCGTGCTCGCTCCAGGGTTTCGTTTTGTTTATTCAGTTTCGCTCGGGTAGACAGGCCTTCCTCTGGATTGTTATTTTGTTTCAACGTGCTCTCTGGCACCTCGCTCAACCGAGTTCCCCACGCATTTTCTCGGTTCGTGTTTCTCCGGAGTGCTGCTTGAGAGCATGGAGCTGAATCCTATAGAGTGTTACTCTGGAAAGAAGCTCTTCCTTCTCCGACTCGTTACGGTTTCTTACATCGATGCTCATTTGCTTCAAGAGTGAATCGCATTGGGAAAACTGCCCCGACAGCAAACCATGCTCGATCGCGTTGCCATGTGATCCGAGGCGACGTTGAATTTGACTCGTTAGCAATTGAAATTCTTCTTCGTACGCCTCGAACGAGCCATCAAGAGACATGGTATGGAAGAAGCGCCACAACAGAGGGACGACGTGATATATGTCAACGATCACATGTCCCGATGCAATCGAGTGCTGGTCGTCTGCAGTCTGTATATACGACAGTAGTTGTACTCTCTACTAGACGGTAGTCCCGAGAAGTGGTACTTCACTACAGTACCAGTAGGGTAGTTGTACAAGTACGTACCGTAGGGCACACCGAGGAGCGAGTTAAGGAGAGGCCTCCAAGTAGAGAGGACTCATCAGCGTAATTACCCTGTTATCATCTCTAGTCTGGGGTCTGAAGCACTGGAGTACTCCAGTAGTTGTAATGAAGATATTTCTTTCTTGAGAACGCTATTACCAGTCATCAAGCATGCTGGCCTATCCGCACTAGAATATACAATATACACAGAAATGGATTCAACTTCAACGCTAAAGGTTACCCGAATCAAGGAGGATTTTGTGAGCATGATCGCTGGTTTTCACATCTGTCCAATGTGCTGAAGCAGGAAAACGCGCAGAGCGATTCCAAATCCCGAAAGGATGTAAACAGTGTATGAAGCATACATGTTCGATGTCACTTTGATGCATTCACTTGCTCGGCATCGGGCACATAGCTACGCGGAGGGGTGCGACAAATCCTGTTGGCAACGCTGTCAAAAAATGCATCCTCCTAATTGTTACACAAAGCTTGGATTCTACTTTGACCCCAAGTTTCCAATGATGTCGAGCTTTCGGGACTTGCTTCGTTCCAGGAAAGTGACTTCCTCCTTAGCCTTGTCCACAATTTCTTGAATCGCGCGTTCGTCGCTTGACAACTTACCCAAACCAACAGCAATCTTCGACGTGACTCCCTTGGCAAGACCTCCCATAGCACCGGCCACTTTGCCCAAACCTGCCTCCTTCTTCGTTTCCGTGGTGATGTTTTCCACGAGGGAAGTGGGTTGAGCGACAATGTCCCAAATGTCAAGGCCAAACTTTTCCTTGCGGATTTTGATTTGACGTTCCAAAAATGCGATTTCGACGGTCAATTTGGCGTCCGTGCTGGAACGAGACACCCAAGTTCCAATGTTGGATTTGGTTTCGCGTTCGCGTTTCACTTCAAGGTGCGTCTGTTCGGACTCCTTGGAGGCCTTGTCACCTTCCATGAGGCGAATATCGTTGCGACAAACTTCCAGGGGCTCCTTAATCTGTGCTTCGATGCCCTTGAAGAGATTGGGGGTCGAAAGGATAGCGGTCTTGTTCTTCTTTTCAATCACGTCGATGGCGTCATAGATTTCGACGCCGAACAGTTTCTTGCGAGCAACCAAATCGCGATCAATCAAGAGAATCTCACCGTTCAATCTGGCCCTAAGGCCTGCATTTTGAACACTATCCATGAAACCCATCGTGTTGCTGCCTTTTTTTTGAAATGGAATAGTGGAGCGGCGACTAGATATCGAAGTTGATTAATTGTGCGAGAATCAGTTTGGAATGGATTCCATGGGCACGAAAGTCTTTTCTAAGCTCCACGTCGGTCTACGTATTCAGTGTACCAGGTAGCATTCCCTTCCGTGTTTTTTAAGTTCACGCACGCTTTAATAATATTTGCACGGCCGCCCGCGAACACACGATGCCCGATTTTTGTCTGCTACTCTGCTGCTACGACAGTAGAGTACATGAATGTAATCTGAGACGATAAGACTGTATGCATACGGTATGTCCACAATGCACAAGATTTCGTGCATAGTGCACAGTGCACAGTACTCCAGTAATCCAGATATTAGCGACACACATAAAAAAATCATCACAGTAAGCAGCTTATATCACGTACAGTACTAGTACTGTACTACGTACCAGGTACTCCGATTCCTCTCACAGGCACGCGCCAGTGCTCAGCCGTCAGCCTTCGGAACGCCAGTACTGTACGCATTGTACCTGGGACTCGGAATGCTAACGAAGAATGCTCTTGTAGTGGGATTTTTGATTCGTGCTTTCCAACAAAGGGTTGCAGCAACCGCGGTCCACCGACCCCCGAACGATCATCATCATCGCTTTCTGGAGCGTCTACAGTACGTACTCCGGAGTCGCAGTACCGGAGTTGACTTCAATTTGACGAGTCAACACTCGTTTGTCTCGCTTTCTACATTCGGAAAACACCAAACTTGGTCTCGTTGGGTTCACATCCTACGCGCCTTGCCACTGCCAGCGAACATCCAAGAACCATTCTCGTGTCTGCAGGGTCGATAATTCCATCGTCCCACAATCTCGATGTCGAAAAATACGCCGAATTCTCCTCATCGTACTTTTTAAGAATGGGTCGTTGAAAGGCTGCCTCGTCTTCTGCCGACCACTCCTCACCTCGAGCTTCCATACTGTCCCTCTGAATCGTACTCAACACGCTTGCAGCCTGCTCTCCACCCATTACTCCAATCTTAGCTCCAGGCCACATGTACAAAAAGCGTGGACTGTAAGCTCGACCGCACATTCCATAATTTCCAGCCCCGTAGCTACCTCCCAGAATGACTGTAATCTTGGGGACCTTCGCTGTGGCGACAGCCGTTACCAACTTAGCACCGTTCTTTGCTATTCCCTCGTGCTCGTATTTCTTGCCAACAATAAATCCAGTAATATTTTGCAAGAAGACAATTGGAATGCCTCGTTGACAACAGAGTTGAATGAAGTGGGCGCCCTTCAAGGCACTTTCTGAAAAAGAATGCCATTGTTGGCGACAATACCGACCTGTTGACCCATAATCCTGCCGAAGCCACAGACCAACGTCGTTCCATAGCTTTCCTTGAACTCATGAAAGGCCGAGGCATCCAAAATACGTGCCAAGACCATGCGAACATCCATGGGTTGTTTGGCGTCGAACGGCAAGACACCTCGCAATTCCTTTGGGTCAAAAAGCGGTTCCTCGTATTCGGGCAAGGAAGGCATTGGCGGTCGACCCAATGAGGCGACAATATCACGAGCCTTGAGCATTGCTTCTTGCTCGTTCCTAGCCAAATGATCGGACACTCCCGACACAGTGCAATGCACATGCGCACCACCGAGTTCTTCGGCCGTGACGATTTCACCAATCGCTGCCTTGACCAGTGGCGGGCCTCCCAAGAAGATGGTACCGTTTCCCTGTACCATGATGGTCTCATCACTCATGCTCGGCACGTAGGCCCCTCCAGCCGTGCAGCTACCACACACTACTGCAATTTGCGGTATATTCTTGGAACTTAGTGTTGCTTGATTGTAAAAGATACGACCAAAGTGGTCGCGATCTGGAAACACTTCAGCTTGTCGCGGCAAATAGGCACCGCCCGAGTCGACAAGGTAAATGCAAGGCAAATGATTTTCCAACGCAATTTCTTGTGCACGCAAGTGTTTCTTACACGTAATTGGCTGATAAGTCCCACCCTTGACGGTCGCATCATTCCCAATCATCATGCACAGTTGTCCTGCCACGACCCCGATCGCAGTGACAATGCCACCCGAAGGCAAATTTAATGTTGGATCATCGTCGTAGCCTGCAAGGGCGGACAATTCCAAGAGAGGTGTTCCCGGGTCGACCAAGAGCTCCATGCGATCGCGAGGAAGAAGCTTGTGACGTTTGATGTGACGCGCCACGGCCGTCGATCCTCCGCCGAGTCGAACTCGATCGAGACGGCGCTCGAGTTCCAGTATTTGCAGGTTAGTCCGGTCCATGGATTGTTGAACGGATGGATCTTTCAGATTGAGAACGTAGGAATTGAGTTGCGGGAGTGCGTGCGGTTCATGTGTGAATGTAATTTCTGGAGCACTTGCGAATGTTGACATTCTCGCCAATCCCACCAGGGATGGCATCATGTCGTTGAAGGCCACCGGGAAGATTGACGATCTGGAATTGCAATGACGACTGCTCGTACACAGCCGGTGACTAAATGTAACGGAACGCAGCAAAGTCATCTTAGATTGTGAATGAGAGGAATTTGAACTGAGTCGGAGAGCGCGGAGCGGACTGAGTGAGAATCCTGAATGCGTGCTTTCTGTTGAAAACAAACTCACCAGTTGTCAAGGGAACAAGAAAAGAACTTGGGGAGTGTCGTCTTCTGATTTGAGTCCCATCGAAGCGCACATGGTGGAGCGAGCTCGCTACAGGTGCTACTGGCGCCCCACTGTAGTCGACCAGTAGGATTTATAGCAACTCGCGAAGGAAAAGTTTGGCGCGGGCATGAGTAGGATGACGGAGATGACAGCGAAACTTCTATTGGCTTTTGACAACGAGACAGTGAAAATATCGTGTTTCTACAGCTTCGAACACTCGAATATTACAGTCCTTCCCAAGACTGGGTTTCCGCATCGACTAAATTCCTGTGTAACGATTCAGTACAAGAAAACTGATACGGTATCGTCACATACGAATTTTCCTCGAAACTTGGGACTCAACGCTGTCATTTTCGTAATGCGGTCAGACAATTTTTTGGAACACGACCAGGAAATTACCTCCGTAAATTCCAGTGGGTGAGTTGAACGGCTTCCAATCGGTTGGTGGTTTGCCATTTTCCGTTCACGTGTCCACATCACGGTGGGAACAGGTCGTTGCGGAGTTTAAGCGCTACAAAGGAAGAGGAGATAATACGAGACGAGCCTTCTACTTTCAATTCAATAGAACTTGTGGGCTTATAGATTTGATCCCAGTGAGGAGTCGAGGGTGATTGACCGCAAGGTTCGAGGGTAAGAGAGTTTGACTTGGACCCGTTTTACCATTGTGCTATGAGACGACCAGTGATTGGTCGTAATCGTTCCAAGCATATTGGCAAGGAAAAGCAAGCATTGCTTGCAAATTCATCCCCGCCTCCGTCTCCTTCAGTATGGGGTGTTGACGATGACATTGCTCTGTATCCGAGTAGCTCCCCTTCGTCCTTTGAAAACGGACCGACGGTGACGACCCCAGTGCGGTCTCAATCTCCTTCAAGTTCTGCGTTGCCGGAAAGATATCGCTTTCATCCTCAACATGAACCCCGAAAGGGACAGTCAGCGGAAGATATGATCGGGACGGCTGCGCTGCAATTCGTACCTGCCTACGAGGAGGCAACTTCGCATCTCATCAAGGTGTCCGTACCAAAGCGAACCGCATCATCACATTCTCCCACAAAGCGTCAGAAACCGAAAGAACAACCACTCTTGGTACCACAAGTAGAAAATTCGTCGGCGCCTGAACTACCTACCTGGGACGCCATTATCGAGGCTGACGAAGGTTCGCTGAGGTCCAAATCGTCGAAGGGGTCCTGGCGCAGCAGAAAGAAATCAAAACGAGGCTCGTCTTTGGATTCCTTGTCCAGTTCAGAAGAAAAGAAATCTTCTCCGTCCACCTTTAGAAGCGGACGACGACGAGGAGGAAGTACTGTTGGTGCTAGAGGCCCGCCCAAGGTAATCTCGTCTGGAAGCGCTGTCGGTCTCAACAACGACGAGGCATCCGAGGTGTCAGCGGCGTCTAGACGAGCGCCGCGCATTGCACGGCTGGCGTCGATGTTTGCCAACCGAACAGCTGCCAAACCGGATCAACCCAAGAAGGTGGGTTCCGCAACAACGAGGGCCGCAGCGATGCAGCAAAAGGAAGACGAAACTGGCACGACAAGGGTACCGTCGTCACCGGCACGATCACAAGTATCGTCGTCGTCGTCGGCAGGTTTTGTGGCGTGGCCAGGAACGCAAGATAAGCGAGGCAAGGTTATGGCGATGGAATCTAGTTATGATGACAGTTCCGTGGGCGCAGCAGGGTTTCGGGATCCTACGCCACCTAATAGTACGGTGCAAATGAAACCAACTAATCGTGACCCTCACCCCGATGAGTCAGATGCAGTGGATTCTGATGGAGACACTAAGAGCGCTGCAGATTTTCACTTGGCAGCTGTCTTGAACGATGCCAAGATAGCTACTCAATCGAACTGGAGAGCGACGCAGCAAACACTGAGAACCAGTGGTTCGGTCACCGCGAGTGGTGCCGGATTAGGGAGATTCACTTCTCACAGTAATCCTCGACCAGCCAGCCAAAGTGGAGCACACAGTGTTGCCGGTACATCTGCTAGCACCACACTCAGTATCCACAACTTGTTTGCAGAAGATACTCCTTCACGCACGCCAACTCAAGTCTTTGGTCGAGACGACCCGTGGGATGTGGACAGCTCTTCGCAGCCCCCGTCTTCGCCTGGAACAAGCGTTTCCAAAGATTCATCCGCGTTCTTTCACATGGGAAATGGTGTTGCCAATGGTTTATCATCCTCGTTCCTAACCTCTGATCCCAGTTATGGGGTTCGCACTAACGTCGTCGGTGCGGCTTCTATTATTCGACGAAAGCTAAGTGATCCCCAGCCTCCGACAGAACGGGCGCTAGAAGTTCAAAATCATTTTATTCCTCCGCCGAGGTCGTTCGCTTCTGGCGGTCGTGGCTATCGTGGGTACCTGGATAAGCGACAAGACGTGCCGAATTTGATGGATGCGGATCCTGATGATTCAGATAGCATGGCTTCGTCGAAGGCAACTTCAGTTGCATCTGAACGTCCAACACGTCCGGCATCCGCCACCAACAGATTGGCGGCGCATGTTGCGCGAACGAAGCCTGTCGTATCGGCGAGAGATCTCGATGATGAATCCGATGTCTTTGACGACATTTCGAAGTTTGGAATCCCCTCCATAAGCTCAACCGAAGTCAAGAATTCAAGTGGATTACGATCAGTACATGAGGGTCAGAAACTCCTATCTGCGAGTACAGCTCCTAAGCAAGATGATGAACTCAATGTTATCACACTGCGAGGAGGACTTCGAGTCATACAAACAACGCAACAAGACTTCGAAATGAGAACGAGACCAACTGAGTTTGATGAGAACTTGTCGAGCAGTGAAGTCGATCAATATGGATTCGTGAAAACGCCCGCTTTCCGTGAAATGATGACGGCTGGACGTCGCGAAGCTGATAGCGCCAAATACGCTCCTTCCCGTAAGATTGTGCGCGGAAACGATGCACCACAGCACCGTCCTACTCATCTTACCTTTGCCCACAAGAGGACTCTGTCCGGCCTTGATCCTCCTGCCGGCAAGTTAGCCGTGTCCTCGGAGTTGACGTTGCGCGAGGAATTGCCGAATAGCCCACGAAAGCGTCACCTTCTGCTTATGTCGAGAGGAGGTGTCTTTGATGCAGCATTGAGCGACGCTGGCTCTGGGGCTGGATTTTCGGATTACCATGATCACCACAGCATCGCTCTTGTCCCTTACCACGGTGATTTATCGAAGTATCGAGTAAGTCCAGGCGCCTCGAAGCAGCTCGTCCGTGCATACCGTGATATGTCAAGAGTAGCGAGCACGGGCCGCATGTCTCGAGTCGAGTTTCAGAAATTTGAAGATGCCAAAAAGGGCTTCGCGTTATCAGAGATGCGCAGTCGTATTATGGAGAAAGATCTAGAACGCGGATTGGAGCGTCAAGGCGGAACCGTCCCTGTCGACGATATCGCATTGACGCCTTATTATCAGGCTTCTCACCGGGTGCGCGACGCTGTAATTGTGAGCAAGGCTTGGCGAGATGGTGCAAGCCCAAATGACGTTGTCACCGCCATCAACATGACTCGTCGCACGGAGCGAACTCACTACGTGAAACGACGAATGAATCAGACTCTCAATCGATCTCACATGAGCGACAGTATGTCCGTGGCCAGTGACTACTCGCGCAACGGTTCGCAGGGAGCATCCTTTATGGAAGAAGTGGCGTGGATGGATGATACCGATTTCATGCAAATGCGTTGTCCTTCGTTGGGACCGCGCACTATGAGAGGATTTGAAATGTTTACCATTGGAGATTGCCAAAGCATACTCTTGAAGTTGACGAACGAGCGATGTATCGTAAGTTATGTTTCTTGTCTGCGTAACATACCTCGTGAAGATTTCTCACACAATGTGTTTCTCAGCAACTGCGCTCTGAGCTCAACGAAGCAACAGCTCGGCAGATTGACGCCGAAGATATGATGAAAGAAGATGAAGATTACGAAGGTGACATGATGACCGAATCAGAAATGGTTTATTTGGCAGCTATGGAAGATGTCAAAACCATCTCGAAACGGCTTGTAATCGCTGAGAAGTCTTTTAATTTAGTGCGGGATCGGATCGAGAAGTTGGTTGCTCGCTATGAAGCAATTCTTGTTAAGATGGAGAACGAATCGATCGCGACGGCATCTGTCATCACGTACGAGAGCTCATGCTATTCAGATGAATACGATTCTGACGGTTCCTACGCAGAAGAAGACGAAGAGGACCCCCGTGAACGCGAAACATTTCAACGGCGAGCTCGGCGGGCCGAACTCCGTGCTGAGCTTGCGGCGAGAGTAGCGATTTTAGCCAAGCAAGAAGTCAGGAAAGTTAGGGAAGAAAAGCAACGAGAGATTGATATCTTGCAACTCAAGCTCGCGGAGCTCCAATCAGAGTCGTCGTATGCCATTGCCGAACGAGAGCATTCCATTGTCTCGGCCAATACAATCGCAAGAAGGCATGGTTCAGAGGCTCATGTCTCCAGAAATGGACAGTCCACAGCTAATGTTGCAACTGATCGCGTCAATGATGTGAAGCAGAAGTTTCGTGATCGCATGGCGGAACGCCTTCAATCAAGACCCGGCACCAATCCTGGTAACTATCCACCTTCAATTCCCCTATCCAACGAGTCAGCGGCAAATCGGCCTGCACTACGACCCGCGCAACGTTCACCGACGCCTCGAAGTCAACGTCGCATGCTTGTCGGCGAAGAGATGTACCAGCACTTGGATTTCTACGAGAGATCCCTCAAGGCTGTGGATTCTACCCTATAACCACTTCTTGGAGTAGCGAATTGTATCGTGCTGTGGGTTTAAGCCGCTCCGGTTGTCATTTCTCCCTTTTTATTAGAATTTGTTATTCCCAAACGTTCGTCCAATATATTTCATCTATATGTCTATATCGTATGCAGTATGCATATACGAATCGTCTTCGTCAAAAAAAAACTCTACTAGTCTACTGATTACCGTGCTGTTTTTATCTGCATGACGCATGACCCTACTACTAGCTACCGGTAGTAGCATTATTCGCCACCGTCTCCTGCTGTACTCTGATAGAGAGACTGCAATTTTTTTAACTCGTCTCGCGTTGCGACAGGCAGGTGCAGACGCTCTTTATTCTTGGCTCATCGGTGCGAGTCCTTCGGCATAGGATTACTTCTCTTCTAGTGTTGCCACCATGATGGAAGGTACAGATACAGACGATGTTCCGACAGGATCATCGTTCGAGGCTACAAGCACCAATTGTGAGTAGACAAAGTTGAAATGAGAAGTGGTTCGGGAAGGAAACGATGTTTTCAATGTTTTTCACCTGCCTGTGCACGAGCTCCTCGTCGTTTCGTCACTTGCGCAACGTCCTTTTCGGGATGTTGCAATCTTCCTTACGAAGTCCGTCTTCAGATTAAAAGATACGCTTTCTGGAAAATTTGTTGTTTATCCTCAAGACTCAAGACTATGGCGCATTGTCTTCGACAACCAAGTGCCATCCTCCATTGCCGAGATGATTACCGGAAGAGTCATTGGGACGGTTTTTAAAGGTTCAATACCTCGCATTTTGTCTAACCTTTTCTTTCTTTTGGTTCTAGTCAAACGCGCCGTTCAGTATTGGTTGGATAAATCAACGATTCATGTTGTACCCCGATGGTTAGGTTTCGTGGCGCTACTTCTCCTCTTCTTCCTGCGTATTTATATGGTGCAGGGGTACTTCATTGTGGCGTACGGGTTGGGAATCTTTCTCCTCAATAATTTTATCGCCTTTTTGTCTCCCCTAGAGGATCCCCAAGCAGATTCACCGGGATTACCGACAACCGCTTCGGAAGGGAAGGAATTCAGACCTTTCGCACGTCGATTGCCGGAATTCAAGTTCTGGTTGGCATGTTTTAGAGGAACCTTTACCTCCATTGGCATGACATTCTTTTCGGTCTTTGATATTCCTGTGTTTTGGCCGATCTTGTTGATGTACTTTTTTGTACTCTTCTTCATGACGATGAAACGACAAATCATGCACATGTACAAGCACAAGTACGTTCCTATTTCGTTTGGCAAATCCAAATACAAAACTGCTGGAGTGGAGCAAGGGCCATATGGTGGGGGCATGTCAAAAGATAGATAGAGAGGCAGACATAATACCTTGGGCCACGAATACGCTTGTTATAATGTTCAGAGTTATTCCAGCATTGTTCAATTGACTTCTTCTTTTTCGCATCCAGCGTCCTCTTCGACAGAATGTACGATTTGGCGTCTGGAATTTCGGTTCGATGGCATTCTGCCTTCATAAGCATCGATCGATCGCATGATGGGTGTACTCCTCCCGCACTTCATGGCAAGGTTATGGACGGTGAGTAAAAGCATTCCTAGAGTCTTAGCCTAACTTCGAACGTCGTGGCTTCCCCGAAGAGGACTCAATCTTCCTCTGTATTCCTCATCGTAACAAATTTACTCAAACGATATTGCTCGGTGAAGTCACTACTACTCCGTCTGGCCGTCTCTCCCCACACATCTGAGTGCAACCTGGGAGGATGGCAAGAGAACACATGACACATGATACTTCTTCCCGAAATCGGGAACGACCTTCCTACACCAGTTGCATCAAACGACTGAGTCATACTAACCCATGATTGCCCTTCGCGGCGTTGTCTACAAGGATGATGAGGCGCGATGGAAATGGAGTGGCGTCTGGACCTTTGGGACTCTCCCTCCACACGCCGGACGCGATTTGGAGTCGTTGACGGCCAAGATTCCGAATGTAAGGCCAGTTCAATACGTCTTTGTGAACCCATTCGCTGCCTCGACTGTGGAGATTCCATCTCTCGCCATGCAGAGTGAGATTGACGAGGATGGGGAGGAGGCAGCCAAGGATGAGAGTGCACAAGAAATTCAGACAGATAAAGCGGGATTGGTGATTGAGGAGAACGTCGCGGAAACCAAGTCGATGAACTCAGCCGACGCGAATTCACATTTGACAGAAGATGCCGACGTGGATTCGAAAAATCCCGCCGAAACTGACGCGAAAGGATTGTCAGACATTGAAAAATTGGGAAAGCAAGATTCTGCAGTTACTAGCGACGACATGCGTGAACGGCAACAAGATGAAACGTGTGAAACAGATGCAGTGGATGTATCAGCAGTTTCCAACGAATTAAACAAGGGCGACGATGAAACATCCACGAAGTTGACCACTTTTAGCGCAATGCTTCCTGGAGATCCCGCCTATACAGAAGCTTCCACTGTGTTCGATTGCCCACCCGACGGAGGGTGGGATGGATACTTTGAAAACATTATCCGAGGTCGAAAAGCTGACAATCGTGTCGCCGAATCTGTCTCGCTATTCTGGAACGCTACTCCACCCAACGATGCAAGATCCGTATTTTTGGACCAAGATAGTGATGCTGGCCGTCTTGAACCTGGTAGGGTACATGTACGTGGCATGGGTACCAACCAATTCGGTGTTTTTGAATTGCTGGGATCCTTCGACACTGCAACGAAAGTTCTGGAGTTGCAACGAATGTATGTTAGTACTTCTGAGCCCTTGGCTCCTAAACCGAGTTCATCACCCAAGGTGACTCCTTCGCGAAAGTCAACGACACACCGGGCGTATTCAACACGAAAACGAAAGTTGTCCTGGCAGAGACGTTCGACGCTCAGCGATGACGAAGATGAAATTGTAGGTATGCAGAGGCACATTGTGCCGAGCAAAAAGAAGGCTAGGGTATCGTTGACTAGCGCAGAGAAGACCGCGCTACCAGCAGCTATGAATGAGCCTCAGCCTCCGGCACTTTTCTTATCTGCTGCGGGAAGCGGGACGAAGAAACCATCTCCTGTCGCATCCTCGGAGTTGGTGGCCGCTCCAAAAAAGCGCGGTTCTCAGTCGAATCGGACTGTGTTTGGCTCGTCATCTCCGCTCTCGTCACCTCATGACGTAACGCTTCCTCCAGTCGGTGACCCTGATGAAGCTCGATGGAGAGCTGCTCACTTTCTATACTACCAAAGAAATGACCCAACTACCGATGACAGTACCACAACGACAAGTTACATTGTATATGAAGGTGAAATGCTTCATGGCAAATCCATGAGACACGGCCGTGGTGTGTGTCTATACAATAATGGCACGCTTTACGAAGGAGAATGGAAACGTAATCGAGAACACGGCGTAGGAACTTTGATGACCGCTGATCGCCGTCGTATTGTTTACACTGGTGAATGGGAACGAGGACGTATGCACGGTCAAGGCATTTACTATTTCCGTCCGAACGAATCGGGAATGTTCCCGGCCACTTCTCATGCTACTTCTACAGCGAGTACCGTTGTACCGCGCTACGAAGGGGAATTCAAGGAGAACTGTCGCCACGGCAATGGGAAGTACTTTCTTCCAGATGGTTCAACCTATGAAGGCGAATGGCGTGAAAATCTCATGTCTGGACGTGGAGCTTTTGTGTGGCCAGATGGAAGCGCATACATCGGTCAGTGGAAGGACGGCAAACGCCACGGACAAGGCTTGCTGCAGGCTGCAGACAACTTCACTTACGACGGTATGTGGGTAAAGAACGCAATGGAGGGTAGAGGTACTGCACAATACCCTGGGGGTCAAAGATACGAAGGCCTCTGGGCAAATGGTCGAAGAGAGGGTCGTGGAACAATTCAATTTGTAAATGGTGCAGTATACGAGGGTCGGTTTCGCGATGATGCAATCGAAGGCCAGGGCACTATGAAGATGACCAAAGCTGCGAAGGTCCCGATCGATCAAGACGGCGAACTCAAAGAGGGCTGGATGATCCCAATATCATTCCAGAGCGATATGGGGCGCATTCATCAAAAAGCGGGCTTCACGGTGGGTGGTGGATAGATGAGGTCGTTCATTTGCATGAAATGTTTCAGCACACGAAAAGATCGATGAATCGAGGTCGCGATGCCATTGGCCCCCACTTAATCTGCATCCAGTTGCACACGAGTTCTGAAATGTGCCGTTAATCTTGCATTTCTGTGGAAAGCCTGCGATTCGATGATGTATGACGACACAGCGGTTTCAATCTGGCCCCACATGGACTATTGATCAATGAGAAGGACGACCAGCCACACGGCAATCCAATGAAAGAGAAAGAAACCCAAGCAAATACTACGAAGATTTGCGGAACGAATTGGTCCGAATCCTAAGTGTGAGCAATAAAATCCTCTTCTTAGTGATTACCTTCCTGCTAGCACGACGTATTACCTTGGAAAGCATCTCCATGGAGTTGCTGCGCTGTCTTGGTGGATACAAGCTCTCTGGCCACGACGCATCCATCAGTGAAGTCATTGTTGTCGTCAATCATCACCTTCGAGAAAGGCGTAAGAAATGAAGGGCCGAACTTCCGGCTATTGCTGAATATCAAACGCACATCGTCCGAAGTATTGAAGATCATCAGTGTACTGCCATTGCCCTCGTCGGGATACACACCGATATTTGGTTCGCACATCGTCCTTGCTGTACGATCTTCTAACCGTGTAGACAACCGCCTTGGAAGTCTTGACGGAACCAGGAACGGCCACTTCAGGACTTACCGAAGTTCTTGCGACACACTCAAGCACAGAGAAATCGATACCGGCTGCAGTCAAGGGCGAGGGGTCTGTCTGCATTCCCCTGTTGAAATTGATCCCATAATTCGTAGTGGGGAAAATGGCTTGCATGTAACTCTTGTACACAACGGTCTTGCTCGTCGTGGGCTCATACGCCGTCAGAGTCCTGCCAATGGCAAGGCCGGTATACACACTGTGGGCCGAATGGAGACTTCATTTGTTTGAGGTAGTCAGGCAATGTGCAGGCACTTACGGCAGGAGGGTTGGGGGCTGTTGGTGCCGCTGCCGACTTGGGAGCCGGTGTCGCAACCGAAATAGGAACTGGAAGGCCTATGACGTAGGGCACAACGGCTGTCCCGCTTACTGGTACGACTGCCACGCCCTATTCGTTGTCCACGAATCTATCACTTCCCAGTCCGCAGGGAAACCTCGTACATCCCCCGAGTTGACGTTCACACTGAGGATGGATCGGGGGGCGAGCGTGCCGAAGTCCAAGGTGGCGTCCAAGTCCATGTTGAATACAACCAAGAACCTTTCTGTCCACGGTTGTAGATCGCTTTTGACAACTGAGCTGCGGAAGTGAAGTTTCCGCCATTGTTGATGACTATCACCCTCGAACCATCGACAGCTGTCGAAGATGCAGCATTTCTTTATAGATACCGAAGTTGCTCAAAGTCTACCACAGTGTTGAAAGGGCCTGAGACTGCCGGGCTCGGGTTCCAATTCCAGGCGCCACTTCTGGTGCCGGCAACGAACGACTTCTGATAGATATTGCCAGCATCGGTGTTAGTGCGGTCCAAATTTATAAGGATAAGGAGACCCAGGCCATTGAAGTTTTGTGCCTTGATGACAGCATTGCCTTCTGAAATGATAGAGTACTCGGACGCTACACTAGGAAGCGTGGAGGGGTAAGTTTGAGCGGCGACTGTAGCACTGGAGGTGGTGGGTGCAGAAGTCGAAAACGGAGTCGGCATTCCCGTAGGGATGAGTTTGGACTCGGTGTAGCTGCAGACGATGCGAACGCAACCGTAGGAGCTGCTGTTGGAGCCCCTGTCGGAGTAGCGGTTGGAAGAGATTTGACGAGAGCTGTGGGCAATGGCGTCGCGGACGTCGTTGCAGTTGTACTCGGACAGGCAACATCACCTTGGAAACCATCTCCATTGCACTCACCAGTGTTCATCATACTGAGTTGCATCTTTTCAAGTTGTTTTTCTGGTTGCCTTCAAGCAGGTGATGCATCATCAGCTTTATATTTTCTTTTGTTTTCTTTTGCACATCAACTTCTTGTTGAGCATGTTTGGGAACAAATTCAATGCGGACAATTATTCAGTCATTGACTACCCTGATGCAACAGTTGCAATGTTTATAATGCTATCATCATCATGCTTGCCTTCTCATGTACCAAGCATTCTTCCGTAAATTTGATATTGTCTTGTCTTCAACAATCTTGGTGTGCCTATGTTGTTGTGACGTGTTGGTTGCCCACTCCTTAAACTTCATTTTGTGGGCCCTTGACTTTACATTTGGATTCCACCAGCACAATGAAACAGTTTCTCTCCGTGCCAAACTTTATTCTCGTGCTGACCGCATCGAGCTCATGAAACTTTCTTTCCTGTGGCACCGTATCATATCCATCCTTGACATTCAAATCAAGGATGCCTTGCAATATGTCAAAGCCAGCTTCTTCACAAATGCACCCATTCTTCAAACACTTTCAAATCATCCTTCATTTCAAAATCTTGTTTGTTTATTCTATCTTGTCAACCTGATGTATCAAACTGCACAAACTACAGTGCCCTTCTTAGGATTGTTTATCAGTAATTGTTCTCAAACGCATTGCTGTTAATAGAAACTTCATTTCTTTGTTCAGTGTGGCCGTTCTCATATCCGAATTGTGCGATTTCCTATTCCCTTGCTGACTTTGCTGCATCTTGACTTTCCTCTAAGTTGACTTTAGTCTCCAAGTGGCTCAAGTTTTCTAAGTCTTTCTGACGTTCATCTTTCCTTGAACTCCATCTCCATTCCACAAAGCGACTTAACACTTCCTACTCTGCATTCATGCCGCGTCTGTGTTTGCTCGCTCATTTCCCATACCATTAAACGTTTTCCATTGTTTAAGAAAGTAAGATAAGGTACCTTCTGACCATTTGTGGATCTTTCTGATTTTTTAATCACTGGAATCCATCAATTCTTTACGTTCTCCATTTTCGAAAGAAAAGGGTTGCCTCTGGCGGGTTCTAATGTTGCTGGTATATCCAACCAAGGAGGCACATGGGAGGTTGGCCAACATCTGTTTCATGTGCAATTGTTTGCTCAACACTCATTGCAACTTTTGTAGGTTTGAGCAATATGAATCTATCTTCAATCAAAGATAGAGAGGATGCCCTTCATGTTCCACTATTTTGATGTACTTTGACATTACTACCTAGTCACCTGAATCCAACTTCACAAATACTTGATGTATGATAGCTCTTTTGTGCCAAATCCACCATTTATTGTTTACACTGTTTTCTGTGGAGATGTTTCATTTTTATTGTTTGATTTCTTTTGTGCTCACGGGGGGATGCTGAGGAGGAGGATGACCATTCGAATTTGAAATTTGCATCCAGATTGTTCACCATAGGAAATCAATTGATCTGCTTCTGTTTCAATGTTACAGAAAATCATTCAAACCTCCTTCATTTTTTTGGGCAATCTCTTCTCTTTCCCATGGATTGTGGCAGCCACCACGAGTTGTCATAGCTGTTGATGTTTGTCGGCACCAATCTTGCAGCTAACATAACTTAATTTTTCATTTCTGTATGCACAGTCATTTCTTTCTCATTGTGTATATGGCTGCACTTCAGGGAATCAAGGAGAGCAACCCCTTGGAGTTGAGGTGGCTTGTTTCCACGAACCCTTGCTGGTGCGCGCAACCTGACAAGGAAGGAGGTTTGATGTGTACTTTACGTTACTGTCCTCCCATCATGCGAACGAGGCCACATGACCTTTGTGCCCAAGTTCATGAGACACTCAAAGATGCTTGTTGTCAGCAATGATCGTCTCTATGTTCTAATTTCAATTGAACTTACAGTAGGTTCAAAAATGATATGCTACGCGAAGTTCAAAACGTGCATCTTGGCTGGTGGCTGTTGGGCGATGACATGAAATCTTTTGCTTAGAGTTGTACTAGTACTCCGAGTACTCCGTACGCTGTTTATTGGGTTATGTTGCTTTTCGGAGTTCAGACGTAAAGGAACTCTGATTTGTGGGTCAGTGCAGTGTCAGTGCGCAGTGCGAGTGTGCCAACGGGACGTTGAGAGTTGAGAGAGTTCTGGCCACCCACATCCGAGATCCACCACACATCACATCAAACATCACCCATCACCAGGGGTGTCCTATTTAAGGCGACCGGGCCGGCGCGCCTAGCAGCGCCTTAATTAGTTAATATAGGCGCTTTTTTGGACCTTCAAAAAGGCGGTGTAAGGCGGTGGGGGTTAGGGGTTAGGGTTTTGGGGATTTAGAGTTAAGGTTTATGACTGTACAGTGCAGCTGCAACGCTCATCCCCACTTCAGTCCATCAAGAAAATGAAACTGCCAACAGACCTCACAGCTCACCATGAACAATCATGGATGTAACTTCAATTGTTTCAGCTTTTTTCACTGCAACAGTTGAGTTCCAAGTCCAAATTAAGCATCTGGCTACTGGCTACGGATATACTGGAGTACTGTACAATATGGTACTGTATCCATGTTTTTACTGTATGTTGTTTATAATCTACTGGAGTACTGTCGTACTATGCTACGAGAGTGCTCCGTACAAACTTACACGTACAATTCTACGCGATGGTATGTTTGTAGCGTAGAATCTACAGGACCTTATTTAAGGCGCTTTTTCAAGGCTTCAAAAAGGCGATTGGCCCCAAAATTAAGGCGCCCGCCTTAAATAGGACACCCCTGCCCATCACTCGTCCCATCAACTGTTTCGGCACTCATAATTGCACCACAGAATAAAGCCGTTGATTGACATGATGAGGATCGTAGCTGCGCGAACCATTATTACTCTCGCCAGCATTGGCACCGTTCGTAGTTTTGCCATTCCAACGACTCGAGGCGCTGCAAAGTACGGGAGCAAAGTTGCGGTTGCCCGGCGTCTGGCAGCATCTCCTGGGAAAGAAAGTGAAATTGATGATTGGTACGCCGACTTTGATCCAGCTGCTTTCGACGATGTTCCCGCAACCAGTTCATCAAGTCGCGGGTCAGATCGCACTTCTACTGGACTGGCGGAGGCAGTCGCAGTTCTAATGGCCATGATTATGAACGCGATACTACTGCTGACAATTCCAACGTTAACTTGGGTCAAGTCAACGCCCTGATCGCCGACCGGTTGGAGGCACGGAAGACTGGTCGTTTTCAGGATGCCGACGCTATTCGGGACATTCTTCTGGATGAGCATGGGGTTTCCGTGTGGGATAAGGACAAGAAATGGCGCTCTGGATCGTCTAGATCTGGTTCCGGCAGCAGACTTGGCGGTCGTCAGGATGCCAGAGGAGGTGGTCGCGATGCCAGAGGAGGCCGAGATGGGAGAGAACGACGTGATAATAGGGGTGAGCGTGATTCTCGAAGAGGACCAAAGCAGCGCGAGTTTGGCCCCAACGGTCATGACTACCAGCTCTCGCCTGGTGCCGGTCCCATTGTCTCCTCCATGTCTGAAGCTGAGATTCACCGCAAGATCGCCGAACGCCTCCAGTGCAAACTAGATCGCAATTTCAGAGATGCTGATGCCATTCAAGAGGAGTTTGAAAGGTACGGCGTTTACGTTCACGACGGTCGTAAAGAATGGCGTGCCGATGGAGAACGCTTCGGCGGAGACTTTGAACGCGGGGGCAAACCGGGCAGAGAACCAGGCTCCCGCTCGGATCGCTCCCGTCCCTACACCAAGTCGGTGCATAGTGAGCACTCGGATGATATTGCGCAGATTGAGGAGCTGCTGAACGAAAGGATGGAGGCGAAAAAGGCGAGAGCCTTTCAAGATGCCGACGCAATCCAAGCAGAATTGAGGGCAAACTTCAACGTTGAAATCAACGACAAAACTCGTGAATGGAGCGTTGGAGGTAACTTCGGAGTCCAACGAAGAGAATCGGGAGGGCCATACGTAATGGCTTCTGTCTCCGCGTCGACAGATGCTGTGGACCAAATCCAGTCCTTGGTAAACGAACGAGAGGAAGCGCGAAAGGAACGAGATTTTGACAGAGCTGATGATATCAAAGATGATCTCCGCGATAGCTATGATGTTATCATCGATGACAAATTGCGTCAGTGGTCAGTAGGAGGGCGCTTCGATAAGCCGGGTCAAGGCCCTCCAGATACCTCTCCCTTCGTGCGTCGTGGCGGAGGAGCCATCACCAAGGAAGATGAAGCGACAATTGTTCAGCTCCTTGAAGAGAGAACAGCGGCCAAGCTAAGCAAGGACTTTGGAAAGGCAGACCGCATCCGCGATCGACTTGGTGAAGAGTTTTTGGTTCGGCTTGACGATCGATCTCGTGAGTGGAGGATTGTGACTGAGGAGTACGTGATGTCACCCGTTTCAGCGATTGACGACGAGACCAAAGCATTCATCGAAAAGAAGATCGCGGAACGATCAGTTGCCAAGCTCAAAAAAGAATATGATCTGGCAGATTCGATTCGAGATGAGCTTATGGAATTCCACCAAGTCTTCTTGGACGACAGGGTCAGAGAATGGTGTATCGAAGGAGGTGATGCCAGCATTAACAGCGTCGAATCCTTTGACGAAGTCTATAGTGAAGACGACGACACTGACGACGCGGAAGAGAATGATTCACTTTTTGATCTGCAAGTCGATGAGGACTACGATGAGGAAGACGATGAGGAAGATGATGAGGAAGATGATGAGGACGACGATGAGGACGACGATGTGGAAACCGGTGGTTTGGGGGGCTTTGAAGATACGTCGAGTGAGGGTGATTTGAACGCTCTCACTGTCCCAGAACTCAAGGAGAAGCTGCGATCATTAGGCTTGCCGCTGAGTGGAAAGAAGATGGAACTCATCGCCCGAATGAGTGAACATGTTGAGAAGGACTAATCAAATTTTTTGATGACACCGGGGTTGAGTTATGGTTACTTGGAACTTTACGCCTGGACGACGAGCAGTTGAGGAATGCTGATTCGCCTTCTTCCGGAACCAAGGTCGCACTAATTTGACTGAACGCAACTGAAGACTCCCCAATGTAAACCATTAACCACAATTGATATTTGCCTTTTTTTTCTAACTGTGAGCTGTCGCTCAGTCATTGGGATGAGGAGGGATCTACGACCAGGAATAGAAGTCTATGCATGATGTAATGTTAGTTTGACAGTACAAGTGCCGCCACATGTTTCCGGGAAAAAATCTGGATCTCCTTCTCCAAGTATCGTCTTCCCCCTACTTTATGCGGTCCCAACTTGGCCTCATGCATAAGTCTACAAGGAACGCTAGAGCCCAACCAGAGGAGTGGATCAGCACTTCGGATGCGAAGCCGCATCAACCGGACGTTGCACATGAACGAATCTTGACTTGTTTCACGTTCAAAATCGAGACTCATGACGCAATGACAATGTCACTCTCTGTTGTAACGAGGAGAGTATTTCGCGTGAAGAAACCCATCAGAACTGTCGTTTCAAATCTAATTTGTCAAATCGTCGAGATCGACTTCCCTCAAGTTAGGAAACACATGGCGATCTCTCATGAGGCATTGCAACAAGTGGAGAAGAATCGGGGAAAATTAAACGAGAGTTCAAGCAAGGGATGCCACTACTAACGAACGTCGTCGCATACACGTTGCCATGTATCTTCAAATCAGAGCAAAGTACAAAGCCCGTTACACTGGGATCAGATTCGCGTCCCACGGACGCGTATTTCACCAAGTGATGAAGGGTAAGTTACCGACTCGTGTCTCCAAACAGAGCGACATCTGTCGATGATGATTGTAAGGTTATTGTAGCTGCTTTCCATAGATCTCCAACTGCCTTGATATCACTGTTCCGTTCCTCCATGACTTTCAGGTTCTGATTGACAGTTGCAAATTTCTCGATGATGCGAGTCAAGGATTCCGCAACTCTGAAACGAGATAAAGGGTGAGTTCAACACCTGGCTGCGTCATATTATAAAAGATCCGCCTCAGAGAACAACAAGGTACTCAGCAGAACTGCCTGTCAATTATTTTCGTAGTCTCTGGCATTATGGAATCGAATCTAAAGTTTTCACAACAACGGCGCTGCCGCACACAGGTAAAAAAACACAACACGTATAGGACGGAACGAACTTTTGGGACATCACGTACCCCTGCAACAATATGCGACGTTCTTCGTCATACGGGTTTTCTCGCTCTTCGCCGCGCCTTTGTTCTTGTAGGATATCCTCACTCATATAGGCAGCCTAGGAAATCGACGTGTAAACAGTGAACCTTTCGTTCGAATGTTCAGCAGTGGGAGATTGCTGTCGTCGACATCCGACGGAATGTAATCGATGATAAGCAAATGGTGTGTGATGAACAGAGACAAACAGAAAAATGTCGTGGTCGCAGTACTTCGGTAGCATGTACTGGAGTAGCACAGTACCGGAGTATATTGTACGAGGTAGTACACATTTAATCGAGGACTTGCTGTGCAGAAGGCCTCACTCGTTCAGCCTATGCATAGTACAGCACTTCTCATCAATAGGGACACTCGTTCGTTCTAATGTTTTTCAATTATGAATCTATCTCTATTACCCCGGAGTAAATGATAGCAGCCTACTGGAGTACTCCAGTACAACCTACAACGACTCGGTAAGCCCTTCGTCGTGCCGTGAGGAGTCCGGCGACTCCGGGTCGTGGTGGTGCTGAATGGGTGATAACGGATCTTCCATGGGAGATCCGGGCGAGTGCGGATCATCATGGATGCCGCCTTGTGGGGAATGCGCTTGGAGCGGCGGATACCCCCATGACGCATATGGATTATAGTAGGGATAGGGCGGGTAGTGAACGGTTCCGTTTTGAGCAGCCGTGTACGGCGGATAGCTAGGTGGTGGAAAATACGGCGGGGGGTAGTAGGCACTCGTCGCAATTGCACTCGGCGATATCGGCGCTGGTGACGTGCCACTGATGGGTCGCATTGCGTAGAAGTTCGCTACAAGATGCACCAAAGCAAAAGTGAGCGTTCAAAGTCATCTTATGGGTGGTATCAAGCAGAAATAACAACTCACGTTCTGTGTCTGGATCTCGCTTGAGTTTGTGTTGGCCTTTCACTTTAACACGTTTCATGTTGACGCAAAGACCCATTCTTCCCTTCAGGAACAGCTCATGATAATAACCCCCATTATCAGGACCTTGACTTATTCGTCTGAAACCGTATAAATTGAGTTGTCGCTGGAATGATGTCAGCCTGGATTGTCGAAAGAAGCGTGGCATTATCTCGGACACAAAGCGCCTCGTTTTATGAATAGCAAAGGCACGTCCGTGAGAAAAAAATGACACCACATCCGATAGTCCTTCTCGTTCGACTGCGTTCAGCATTCGATGCAATTTATCAGGAAGGCTCTGTCACTCCTCCTCGGTTGCGTCTCGTGTCCGGAGCTGGATCAGCCATGGCGGCAGCGTCAGTGTACGAATGAGGGTTCTGAGGACCCGTCAGCAAATAGTCCGCCGGTGGCGGTGCGACGTAGGGTGGAGGGGGCATCGGATACGGAAAGGGATAGGCATAGTATGGGTGCGGCGGAGGAGGTCCTTGGTTGTCTGGTGAACCATGCGCCAAGTGGTTCAGGTTGTCATCGTCATCTTCTTCATCTTCTTCTTCGTCGTCGTCATCGTCATTGTCATTGTCATCGCTTTGATCGTTATGCTTTTGGTTATCCCCATCGTCGTCGTCATCATCTTCCTCGTCTTCTTCTTCGTCGTCGTCGTCGTCTTCCTCCTCCTCACCGGGAACTTGAGCTTCCCTCCTCATGTTTTATTCCTTGTTGTAATTGATCAGACATCGTTTGCTCCAACGACGACATAAGGGTGTTCGACCCGCTGTTCGCTTCTTAAATCGTTATCGATGCTTGCTCTACATCGTTCACCTCAGTATACTTCCTACGTGGAACTAGTCTCATGCCGATGAAGCGTCGTCGTCCCTGTTCGCGTTTTTGGTTTTGCGTGATTCGAACTTGACCAACTGTACAAATACTTACTGTAGTAGCACTGAAGTTCAAAATATATCACACTCCTACTACCCGTAGACTGTACCGTGGACTCATACGGGTAAAATACTGTACTGTATATAACTATAGTTTTCGAGTACTTAGTAACTAGTACTAGTACTGGTACTCGATACTCGCCACATGGCCTTGGTCCAAGTCTATATAAGAGAGCAGTTCAAGTACCGCCACTCATTGACAGGGATTGTGCCCAGTCTTCAGTGAAGCATCATTATCCTTGTAACACAGTTGCTTTCTTGTCGAGTCTGCAAGAATTCCTCTGTGCATTCGAACCCGGGCTTGACAAATTAGAAAATGAAAGCTTGGGAAATCACCCAGATGAAGGATCTTCAGCACAACATTTGCCTTTATGTTACTGCTTGCTTGCAGTGATGGCCAAATAATTCTTGATGAAGAGATCTCAATCAGCAGTGCAACAATCCTCCATGTGCTGCTGATTCCAGTTCTCTCCCTCCAGTGTAACCAACCAAGCTCATCAAATGCGATCGCTCTTTGCAACAAGATTTCTCAGCATGCTTATCATCAGAGTGGAGCAACACTAGTATGCAGCCAGAAGCACAGATGAATCATCACCATCAAACACAAAGAAGCACTTTTAATGCCTACTGCATGGTATCAGTCTTGAAGGATGAGAAGGACTCTCTGTCCAGGCTCAGTTGATCAATTCTTGGGTACTAGCTAGAGGTGATGGATTATTATAATAATCCAAACTAATTATCGGGTTGTCACCATCATCCTCAATCTTGCTTTGTTCAAGACTGAAGTGTGTACCCCACCATGGCCATACCATATTACAGGTTGGCAACGGTTATCTACTCCTAACCCTAATGCCCAAAGTTTACTAGTTGCCGACTCTTGTGTGACTGAAGTAGGTTGCGGTCGGAAGCAATTTGTCATCAGTAGTTGTCGTTTCCCATCTTTTAAACAATGTGCTCTTGACATAGTCGTGTACCGCAGCCATCGGCGTCGAGTAGCCGTGCTTTTCTTGAGTATAGATTCGAGAGGTCGGTCACAATAATGACGATCTCCTGCTTGTAATTGTTCTGGATGTTCATGTATCTCTCTGATTGTTGCTTGCTGCTCTGAATCTTGAATGGCCATGAGGTCTGCCTCGTTGGATCAATGTAGTACTTCATTCCGGCTCTTCCATAGTTGTTGTGTAAGCCGAAATATGTGTTTTAGTACAGTAATAAGTATGTTGGCCCCAGAACCCGGTGGTGGATCGTTTCCTGAACCGTACGGACTGATCTTAAGTAAAATTCTCCACTCCACACTCAGATATCCTTTTATTGCATTGATCATTATCCAATTTGGTGTTGTTCCTTGAGTGCCTTTGTACTTTGGGATTGCATTTTTATGGGAAACTCCTTGATATCTGGGTCGTAGGTATTACCTTCGAGCCACGCTGTAATGCCGTCTTTCAGAGTAGTAAAGACCGGATGCTGATGGTATTCGGGAGGAGTCATTCTCCTGCAAAATCCTTTAATACATGATCTCGAGCCGGATTATTTTTGCATTGGAGAACGTGAGCAGTTGTTTCCCTTTGCGTTTGGCAGCATGGACATTTGTCTAGATTTGGGTCTTTTACCTGAGCGACCCCTTGACGCTTGATGCCGGTGTGCCATTGATCAAAAATAAACTTCGTTTGGCGAACTGCTCCTCCCTGGATGGCAGCTTTCGGTAGAATCTTTTGAAGACGTCCACATCTATGCAGTCCCAGCAGATGTTATCCGACCACTTCTGTCTTGATTGAATATACTGGCGGAGATGATATCCGTTTAATATGATACTATCGCAAGCACTGTTCCTCTTGACTTACCCAGTCAAATTCCGTTAATGGAGATCAAAACCCTGGCCTCTGGTGTATGATCAGTATGTTCTAATGACTGCCGTACTACTAGGGATGTCTTATTCGGAGTCCTGGATTTGAGTTCCTTTCAATGGCCTTTGACCCAAATCGGATTGAACCGTCTTCTCATGGATGATGTTTCGGACTTAAAAATGCCCATACAATCCGCGTTTCTCGGTTGTCTTCCTTTCTGATGGGTTCTGTCAGACAGCTGAGAAACATTTTAATCGCTCATTTGCTATCAGTAACCCAGCCACCGGAAGTTGCAACGATGCTGGCGATTTCCCCACAGTGAGTGAGGAACCGATAGAAAGAGCAGCAGGGATGCGGAATATCCTCCAATTTCACATCGAGTGGAATCTGCGGTATCAAAGGGAGCATCCACTGGTCCGGCACCTTCGGCCGGAACCTTATTAGTCGTTGTACTAATTAACCAGCCGAATGTACCCTTTTGATCCTTTAATCCTCCGTCGGAGGCAATTGTCAGTGTCTGTTTCTTTTAGCACTCTTCCCACCGCTGTGAAATCAATATCATCGGTCTGGTGTAGTGCATGAGGAGACGCCGGCGTGATCTTCTTGGAAACAGTTTAATTGCCTGGATGAGCTATCTCCGATCTCCGTCACTGTTGTCATGGTCGCTTTCAATTCCAATAGTGATGGTCTTGGGGGTTCCTCCAATATCTGTCGTACCGTAGATAATGAGACGAGATGAAGCGCTTCCATAATCGTCGTTGTGCGATGGAGAGGTGCAATTGCCATGGCCATGACTTGTTGTTGCAGAAGTTTGGTGGTCGATGGCCTTCCCAGGCCCATGTTGCTATTTTTGTGGACTCTGTCGAATCAACTAAGTCAGCTAAGGTCAACACTTGTAAGTGTATTCGAACGAGGTTCATATCCCTCTGCTGACTAGGTGTATATCCTTTCACACGTTCAAGATCCATGATAAACTGGCCCTTTGGGTTTTGAAGTGTGATATGGAAATTGTCGGTCAACCTTATGCTGATGTTGTGATTAGACATAAATTGTTGCATCGACAATACCCATGTCGGGGTAAGATACGGAATGTTTGTTGTTTTGTGGTTCCTCGAGAAGGGATTTAGGTAGCCCTGATTCCATTTGAAATGCCTGGGGTTGAAGAAGGAGTAATTGTCCGACTTGTTTAGTATTGTCATAGACTTCGTGACAGAAATACTTTATCATCATTGCAATGCCGCATTCCGTACGTAGATCTAAGAGATTGAGACCGCCCATGGAGACTGGACCGAACCGAAGAGCCGTGCAAAGTTTGATCAAAAATCCAAGTCTCTGCGTCATCACTGGAATGACCTTAGCCTGTACTTTGTTAAATTCTTCCTTGTCTGTAGCTACCGCCAGTAGTGAGAACAGCATTGCTGGAGAGTAGATGGAGCGATGAAAAACTCTCACGTCTGCAGGAGTTAACTGCGGAGATCGAATATAACCAGCAGCATAGTATGTATCTGCTTTCTGTTTCAGCATTCTGATGTGATCCAAGAATCCTCCCAGGGGAGATTGATAAACTCCCAAAATGCATGATGCTGTGTCGAGGGAGTGATGACGAATTGTAACAGGTGTACGGGGATGTTTGAACCCTTGATAAAACTTAATGGTTGGATCATCTTCCTCTATTTCCCTGAGAAAAGGTCAACCTTGCTTCCAGTCCCAGAACATAGTAATGTACCAAGAACACTTTGATAGATGCAATGCACCCCCAGAGAAATGTAACAATTGTTCCCATATTTGTGCCGCTGAATGCTGCTACTAATTCTGGTAACAATAGTAGCTCTCCAGTGTCCATCAGCCAATGGCTGCGTTGTCAACAAATGCATCTACCAATCTGTGGTGTTGGATGGTGCCATCAGCTGATTTGAAACTAATTCTCTCGGGTACCACTGGTTCGAGTGTATTGAGCAGGATAAAGACCAGTGACAGCCTGACCACGGGAAATGCCCTGCTTCCTTGACCCGTTCCAAAGAGAGGTTCCAGCGCCGTGCCGCTGTAGGAGTCTGCAGATACCCCGTAGATGGTTTTTACCATGTATTGCATGAGTTCCAGAGCCTTGGCGTGAGTTCGAACTGCTTCCACAGGCATTCCGCATCTACTAGCTGCCATCATGCCAAGTGCCCCAATAATCTGATCAAAACATGCCTATGCATCACTATCAAAAGGAGCATAGTTTACCTTTAGTACTCAGCATAGGTCAGTTGTCCGTTGATTTGACATCACTGGATCCATCGTGGTCCTACCACGGACTGATCCATGTTGACTGTCATTCAATAAGTTAAGTTGGACCGAACGTCTCACCAGGCGTGATCCCCACATGATCTTTATAAATAAGTTGTAATCCGCCTCAAAGAGATGAATGATCCAAAGTCTGTTGATTTTTGGTCAACCTGCATCTTTTTCTATCATGATGTTGACAGCCTTGCACCATCGAGGCGGTGCAATCCCTCTGCTGGATATTGTGATTGTGAGAAATTTTCGAAAACATTCCAATAATTCGGGGTCCGAATCAGTGCCTTATAGTGACCGAGGTGTCTTCCTGAGGGCAATGTTGTGGTAGTCTCCTCCAAGATCTAATGCCTTTATAATGTCGGTGGTTGATATCTCCAGGCTAATGGGTGGATTGTCCAGCATAGAATTTGGAATAGTAAACGATGCCAAGAATTTGCGAAGTACAGTGCTATCTCAACTCATGACTCTGGTACTACGTGGAGGCATTGTTCAGCGTCATCGGAAAGACTGGAAACGAAAGTTAAGGCGTCATGGATCACCCCGATGCCGCAAGGAGAATCAGCCGCGGCTCGAAACGCTTCGTGATTGAAGGTCAGGAGATGAGCTTCGATATCCTCTCTTGTGATAATGGTATCCCATACCAGGCAGTTGTTCGAAATCCTCCTTTCTTAGTGCGCTGTGAACTTGCCCAGGTTCCGCACGTCGGATGAACTTGCAAGGAGGGTCGAGGAACTTGAATCTGTGATAAGCTGGAATAGTCAGAGGGTTTGAATATCTGGCGAAGTTTGCCATAAAGGCCCTTGCACGCTTCTCCTTGAATTGTGCGTGAGACAATTTTTGCACGTTTTTGTGACTGGCCCTACTCATAGTTGCGTTCTTTTGTATCTTCCGTAGCAGTTTGGTTGCTTTATTTAACTGAATACATACTTCTTAAATATCCATCGGGGTGGATCTGTTTGGCAACTGAAAGTTTGGATTGAACGTCTGTATTTGTCTCTCCCATTGAGTGAAGGTTGTGGAGTAATCCTCTGAGTGAATCAATTCCCTCAAACACAATTTCCAATACCTGAGTATCACCCCCGCGTTTTGCAGCAGCGGAGACTGCATTTGTTGTTTCGGTCTCATAGCCAGAGAAGTCTCTGCTGCTTTCATGGCTCTGCCTTGATTGTTGTCCCATGCTGTCAATATGCGTCTAACCTGGCTTCTCGAAAGATTTTTATGAGTATCAAACAGATTATCGATCCGTTCTTTAATCTTGTGATTTAGTAGTACACTCGCTTGGTTTCCACGTACAGTTCCACCAATTTCGGATTTCCGCTAATTAGTCATCTCTGTGGCGACGCAGGTATAACCGTTGGATTGGTCTCGTCGTCTCCCAGCAGCTGAGATAAATTTAGATCAACACACAGAGACCTGTGATCCAATCATGATCCTTCGAAGTATGATGGTATCCCCTGTCGGCTGATGGCCGGCAGGATTCTTGAGCATCCGAAGATGTAATCAATCCTTCTCGCTGACGATCTGATATATGTGGATGGCGCAGGATTGTTGACATGCGCATCATGTAGGTTGAGATTGCCGAGGAATTCACGAAGGTGGTCGTCGGAATCCAGAGCGGAATTTGCATCTAGCATTAGTAGAATATTGTGTCCTTGGTCCTGGAGGTCCCTGATGGTCCGGGTGAGATCTAGCAAGAATTGTTTCCGTGGTTGCGGCAGGTTGAGTCACTGATCCTTGAAGTATGAGTGTATTCTTCACGATGAAAAGTGCCCCCTAACGGCAAGGTAGCTATTGAATCTAGACACGTGCGGTATCCCGTTATGATACTGAGTTTTGTTTGGCCTTTTTAATGAGGGTGAATCCTCACCATCTGCCTAATCCTGTGGAATTGGTGATCATTTGACCGAATACTTTGGTTGTCAGAGATCTATGAACCACTCGGAGTGAACTGCCGGCATGAAATGTTTCTCGCTCGCCAAGGGGGTCCACGTGTTGAGTTGGATACCCTAATGTGACTTTTCCATTTTTGGTAGGCGTCGAATGCAATGCTTGAATTTTGCTTGTACATGTGTATGCTGCTAGCTGGAGTTAGTTTCTGCCAGCATTCCAAAACGTCGATCAAGAAAGAAAGCATGCTGGATGAGAGATAATAATTGTAATTGTCGCCGCCCAATTGATTGAACGATAAGCCTTTGACATTTTGGAACGTAAAGCGCGTTGGTGTTCCTGGAGCTGAGTGGATGATGGAGTCTCCATAAGTCACTTCTGCCTGCTGGTCGCTTGACTTGCGCAAGATGAGTTGACCTGCTGGACGTGTGGTTTGAAAGAGTTAAACCTGAGAGGGAATAGTTGGTGGGTGTCTGTCGGTTCCCCTTGACATGACTCTTCTGCAACGAGGAATTGTGTAAGCTGTAAATACTGATTGAGCAGTACAGTCGTGGTTGCTGGGTTCGACTGTATCTGCTGCCCTTTGTTGAAGATTAGGTCCAGTAGACGTTGTCATTTTGGACCACCTCCCTCTGGATCACTTTGTAGATTGTATTGAGTGTCCAGATCGGGCGTTTGTGATGGAAACTCGTCTGAGTCGTCCAGCGAAGATGAATCCGGAAGCAAAAACTCCCTGATGCGGTGCTTCATGGGCGTATCGGTACTACCTGTTGACATTGAGACGTCCGAGCCGAGAGACATCTCCTCCATGTCGTCCTGAAGAGATCGATATTTCTTCTTTGACGGCGATGCGTTGATTTGGCCCTCCTGTTGGGATTCTGATACTGGGCCTACGTGTGTGTTGGTAGTACTTGTATTGGATTCCGAGGCTGTCTTCATTTCATCTAATGTCCGTCTTCGGCTGCTTTCAGGGGTAGTGTGTGCTGTGCGTGAAAGGTCCTTGTGTCCGTAATTGCAATCGGTGTTGTCTCCTGAGAACAGCGTATTATTGAAGGATTCTATTCGTGTAGCCATCCGATCAATTACTTCCATGAGTTCAGATACTCAGATGTTGAGTTCGACAATTTGAACGTGAGAGTCCTGTTGTTGTTTCATGGTGAGAGCTAGCTTTACTCTGTTGTTGTTGAGGAGGCTGTCCATATTGTCAAGGCATCCCAGTTTTGATTCAATGTGGGCGAGCGAGTTGAGAGTTGAGAGGCAGTTTGTGTTGAAACTGCTGTACTTTCCGATGACGTTTCCTGTTGTTGCCTGCGGAGTAATGCCTCGAGCTCGTGGAGTCGGCGTGATGTTGCAGAGGACAGAATGGAAGGTGTGCCAACTGACTGTGTGGCTGATTGTGTAAATGCCATATGATCGTCTTGATCCATATGTAAACATCATTATCAATACTACTGGTTGATGGCTTTGGTCCGGTGGATCCATAGGTTTGACCTCGGGGCGTTGTGCTGCTGTGGGATGAATCTGACTGTTTGACACCGCGGGTCATAGAACTAGACTTGGTATTGTCATTTGATGTTAATCCTCAGACTGATGCCGGTGCTATGATCCAGATATCTTTGGAAGACAATGACTCTAGCAAATCCAAGTTTTGTTGGGTGGACTGATCAATATGAATGACTGATGGGAGACCTGGCAAAATGTCCCTAAAGCGCGTCTCTCGACGTCCGATTGGATTGATACGAAGCCGATACTGTCTAAGATGTTCCTTGGCGATGTCAACGTATGGAGCCAGAACAAGTAAATATGCTTTTTGATCCAAACCACCGTTCACCACCTCACAGCATGCTCTGGGATCTTCTTTGTGCCTGATGACTGTTGTTGCCCATGCCCTATAGATCTTTCAATAATTGAACCATCATCGAAGATTTCTTTACATATTATGTCGAGATTAATCAGTGTAGGTAATAACGGCAGCGACTTTGAGATTTGGCATACATATCTTGCATTTCAAAATAGTTGCTGACTTGTGCCGACGTCAGATTGGCAAGAGCGAGGCGGGCCAGAAACAAAGGGGAATTATGGCCTGTCAAGAGAGCTGATAGAGCCTGAGTAAGTGGTGATACGTGGTTTTCTCCGCACTGGCTGAAAAAAGATGGTTGATCTTTCTTCCGAATGGGTTCTATGGAACAGAAGTATGTCAAAACACGGTGTCTCTTTCGGTAGCAGTTGGCGTAGACTCTGCAAAAATGTCTGATGAGTGGTACGTGCCGCTTTGAAGAGAATGTATCCGGCTGTAACGATCTTGCTGCTGCTCGTGGTAGAGTTCCAATTATTATTTTGGAAGAAGATGGCAAGAAAGTTGTAATTGGTGGTGAAAGAAATTCACGTTATTCTCATGGTGAAAGTTTGGACACCGGCGAAAAAACCTGAAGATCGACACTCTCACATCTGAAGAAGGTACATTCGTCGTCTGGGAAAAGATTGCGTAACATAGCATGTGCCTCTGTCAACCACAGAGTTGAGTTCTCGTTGTATTTGCTAAATTCACCTTTTGGATTCCAGCGTAATGTGAGTCTCAAAGTACCATCGTTCACCGGGACATTCAGATTTATCAATCCAACTCAACACCAGCAATGATGAATCAAAAGCAACGACCATGGTGAATTCAAGAAATACCTGGTACATAAGATGGTGTGAGATGATGGACTTGCTTAAAGTGGCTCCTGAATCGGACAAGCCAGGTTCAGTCGTTGACGACATTGCAAATCATGATGCTTAAGTTGTGCTGCTTATTGCATTCCTGATGTGGACATTTGCCTCCAAGGAGTTTTGAATGAAAATGATGATTATTAAGTAAATGGAGTAAGTGTCAGCTGTTTTATCATGTTGATGTTGATTGATCAACATTTGCTAATGCAACTGTATTTTGAGTCGCTTGATCACCTCTGCAGGATTTTCAGTAGGCAAGAGCGCAGTTGTGTCATGATGTCCTTGAACCAGTTCATACCCTGTGCATATGAAAATTCTTGCAAGTCTCTTGTTATACTCTGCAATGTGTGATTCCCCTCTAAATCTGTTGATAATTGTGCCAAGAACTTAAGCATTACTAGGCACAATTGATATACTAGACACTACATTGCCTTGTCTTTTTCAAAGTTGAACAAATAAGGGTTAATCAGGATACTAGCAAGTTTCCAGAGTCCAGACTACAGACTGGATGAAGGCTGTTGATCTGTTGCACCTTCTCTGCCTTAGTTTGCAAGCTAACTGCACTGCTATGACTTGATGGTGCAAGATGAGATGGATGGCATTGAGAGCCTCACAGCAAGCATCCTCATTGTGTTACACCATCCCTTGAGTTCACACAACTCCTTCTTCCTCACATTGCTTACTTCAGATGAAAGCACATTTGCCAAGAATTGTTAATTACATTTGCCTCAAGCAATGAAGAAAGCACTGGGGTTGATGGTGTTGCATGTGGCATCTTTGGTGATAGTAAGCACCAAGGAGGCTTTGATTCAAGGCATCTCGCTTTTGTCAAAATTTCTCAGCAACTGCAGCCACTACTGCCTCATGGCTGTGTGAGAGCAACTGGCAATGATGTGCTGGAGAGTCAATGGGATCTGCCCCACTTGCTGCTCCAGAGGGCGGATTTATAGCATCCTCATTTGCTGTCATTCGAGGTGTTGTAGGTTCGATTGTTATGTACATGTACGTGTTTGTCATACTTGTACTCGTACATGTACGTTGTACCTCTTGACTCGTGACCCACATCCTTTTATCTAGAGATGTACTCGGAGTAGAAGAGATAGTAGACTGTAGACTGTATCAAAAAGTACCAGGTACATGTACATTGTACTCCAGTAGACTGTATGCTTATGCTGTATTACAGACGACCAGATGACCCTTCGTCATGACGTCACCTTCATACAGGATCGCGATTGGCCGTGTGCATGGTGCGCTCGTCACACTCCAAGCATAATCTCAGGGGACAACACGTTCTATGTATCATCTGAGTGAGCTGTAATCGAATACTCCGGTATTTGGCATCCTGTAGTAATACAGTGGCTGTACCTCGTATTATCTATGCATATCTGGGGCTGCATGCATATTCATATGTGATATTGCGTATATATGTGGTAGATGTGGACGAGTACATACGCAATAATCACATACGTGTTCAAAGGGACACATCGGTGTGGAGCGAGGTGACGAACTATATAAAAATTGCGTTCGCTTGAATGATATCTATTCCTTCATGAATTAGAAACGCTTCGACTCGTTCATTACCACAAAAAGTAATGCGAACTCAGAATCTCGAAGTACAGTCAACCGACAAGACAACCCCACCATGAAACTCACTCCAACCGTCTTTCTCCTCGTCGCGTCGTCAGTCTCGGGGTTACAAGCGCCCAGGGCCTTCGGCGCGGCTACTATTGCTGCCTCTGCTCTGCTCGGCGGTCCGCTTATTGCCCCAGCCCAAGACGCCCCTCCCACAGCGTTGGTCTTGAACATCAAAGCCGATATCGATCCATTCGGTGCCGCCAAGAACCTCTTTTCCCATCGTGGTCAGTTGCAAACTGCAGTGAAGGACTTTCTTGCATCAGCGCAAAAGTTGTCAAACGATTTGGACGGCGTCTTCCCTCCTCCACCAGAAGTGACCATCGTCCCACCGACTGAGTTGAAACAGGCCGCTTTGGATGCCCTTGCCGGGCAAATTCGTTTGAATGTTAACGGGGAGCCGGTGTATTTCGAAGTGGATAGTCAAGAAGGATTCTTCACCTTGAAGATCTTGTCCCCACTCTTACCAAAATTGCCATTCTTGGCCCCAACCGACGAACAGCGAGCATCCATGGTCATTCCACGCGCGCAGACGGTGTACATTACCAAGGTCGTCGCAACATCATCATCAGATTCGGCTCCGTCCTTGTCGACACCATTTTGGGAATCCACCTTTACCCTTCCCGTTGTCAATAAGCAGTTTTCTCTGACGCAAGCCGCAGAAGCGACATTGGGTGTGGTGGTGGGAGTGTACGCGACGGCATACGGTTACTACGTTATTAGTCAAATTTTGGACGAGCGACAAGCGGAGGCCAAGAAAAAGGAGAACCTCGCCAAAATGGCTGCTAAGAAGGCGAGTAGTGAAACCACTACAAAGGCATCACCACCGGCTGTGGCTGAGGAGATCAAGGTTGAAATGGTCCCGGAAGAAGCGGGGAAGGACGTGGCTCCTGGGGTTGACGAGAAGGCGGAAGAAGGAAAGAAATCTATGTTGCCTTGGAAAAAATAGATTTACGAATGGGAACGAACGCTACACCAGTCGTTGACCAACACGCACTGATATCTTACACGCCGTCGCCAGCTATGCGGTACGCGAACGTGTATGTCATCCAGGTTGCACGCTTGCAGATGGTCAAGATTAGAAACAAGGCCGTAAAATTAAAATCATCGATTAATCCTGTTACGTCGGCGTACGCATCACGTCACTAAACTGCCGACACCGGGTTGAAACGGCGAAGGAGTTCTTCCTTCAAGAGTTTCAACTCGCGGTTGGCATTTCCCATAAGCGCACTATTCTCTTGTGCTCGACGCATCAGGTATGGCATGACTTGCGACCTGACCGTATGGAACATACTTGTATGCTTTGTAGCCTGCGCCCCCAAGTTGAAGGTTAAATTGTCGGACATACTGAAAAGCTGCTCGAAGCGGACTTTTCCATCTTGCTTCATGATGCCCAGTTCATCCATGATATGCAGTGCCTTTTCAATACTTTCTTGATTGTGGGTGGCACACATAACTTCGAGCTTTTTGTCTGTTTTGATGCTGTGTCTAAGGAGAAAATCGACGGCATCATTGTAGCACTGATGGGTATCTTCGATGGTGTCGTTGATAGGACTCGGATACTGCAACCTCTCCGCACGCGCGCGCTCGCTTTCCATGTAAGCACCGCGGACCAACTTGGCACCAAAATGATAGTTGTACCTTTCTGACCTTTCGACGTCGGTCTTGATTTCGTCCAGCTCGCCTTTGCGATAGCATTGGTATGTGTTGAAAATGATCGGCACGTCAGTGGCCTCAACCGCGTTGTATTTTTGCTGAAGTTCCAAAACCAAATTGTCGATCGCTGGTTGGAAACGGGCCTGCTCGGCATCAATGAGGACGCGAGTTCCACATTGAGCAGCCTCTTCTGCGATTGTGTGTGCACGCCGAAACATGACCTCAATCAGCTCTAGCTCTTCGTCCGTAGGCGTGGCGCGTGCTAAGGGGCCAACAGCTCTGCAGTTGGCCGTGATCTTCGGAAGATCACTTGGACGTAGTAACTTCGACCAAGTTATGTAGTCGACATGTCCCGAATTGTCATAATCCAGGTACTTGACCAATTGCTCAAGGTCTTGGTCGT
This sequence comes from Fragilaria crotonensis, assembly GCA_022925895.1. Taxonomy (NCBI): domain Eukaryota; phylum Bacillariophyta; class Fragilariophyceae; order Fragilariales; family Fragilariaceae; genus Fragilaria; species Fragilaria crotonensis. Next base: position 32,249 of record JAKSYS010000050.1, on the reverse strand, counting down.
TGTAGTTGAAAAACTGGGCATACCCCTGCTGGAACTCCTCTGTTGTGACAACGCCATCTCCATTGCCATCGAATCGAGTGAATAACCGCCCAGCTTCCACGATAGCGGTCGACATGCGCTCCAACAACTTGGGATTTCCCAACGCCGTCACTTTGACAGCAGCAAAGCCATCTGGGGCGACCTTGTGAACGGATCGAATGCAGCTACGAAAGACTTCCACATGTTCGTCGCAGGCGGCTTCCGACTCATAGTCGTACTCCTTAGTGTTCGGGAGTTTGTACACGTTGGAATGGCTGGCAGGTTGGGGCACAGTGTCAGATTCGGCGGCATAGTCGAGGATCCCACCAATTCCGTGGGACTTGAGATCCTCCAACACAGGTTTGATACGATCTTCATCCTCTCCGCGCAAAATGACCGAAAAGAGTCGCTTTGAGGAGGGAATCAACAAAAATCACCAAACAATTTTCGACTGGTTCGCAGCAGCACTTCTGCGTTCTGAACAAGTGGCGTAATGTTGCACAGATTGTAGACCAACGCAGCACGAAGGAGCTGTGCGGTGGTTTTGGAAGAGTAGGCCGCTTGTGCATCAGAGAAGTCTGGCAGCTTTGGTCTGACATGGTGCTGATTTTCGATCGGTGTGTCCATACGATCGAAGGTAGCCGCGCTCTTGAAGCGCTGGGTGGCGAGAGCACCATTCCATCCGCGACGAACTGCTTGCGAGCCTGCGGGGATGGCTCTACAGAGATTGGACAAATGGAGAAACATAATCGCGATGAATCAAATGTAAGCCGATCAGGCTCTTCTTTCTCACCAGAATTGAGATCGAGTGAAACCAGAAGCTTGGAAAAATGAAAATCGGTTGACATCGGTGCCTCCTGCGTGACGTCTCAAGTAGCGAAAGTCGGAGGAAGTGCAAAGTGGTGGTGTCACCTAAGTCTGCGGGACTCAGGCTGACAACAGTCAACTGTCCGTCGACTGCGTCAATCGTAAGCACGTGCATCTCTGCTGTGTGCAGACAACGCATCTACTAGTCGCTATACAGTACTCCGTACCTTGTACTGACTCAACAACAATCACCTTGGATCTCGCATCAGCAGAGCATCTGGCATCGGATCCTCAGATTGGCTTCAATCCTCCACACAAGGCCTGGTGACTCATTACGACACTTTCAAACATAAATTTCACGAGAGCCTATCCTTTCTTCGACCATGAGATCCTTCACCACCACTTTCACTTGGTTTGCCTTGTGCCTCGCAATTGCTAATGCATTTTCTCCAACTCCAGTTTCGGGCCATGCCTCCAAGACAGCGCTTCAGATGCAGGAATCGAGAAATAACGACGTGGCAAAAGTGATTGCCACGGCCTTTCTTGCCGCAAGTATCGCCACTGCAGCTCCTGCGTTCGCAGCTACCGATTTCGCCGGATCCACTGAATTAATCTTGGCCGGTCGTAGCGGTGGTCGTGCCGGGGGACGATCTGGAGGCGGCGGATACTCCCGTAGCCGCGGCCCCAGCAGGGCTCCCCCTACAGCATACAGGTCGTCGACCACCATCATCCGACCCATGATTGCTTCGCCACCTGTTGTCATCAGTCCATTTGGCGGGGGTTTTGGATATGGATACAATCCATTTGGAGGGGTAGGCCTTGGGTATGGGCTTGGAGCCATGAACAGCTACGGCAACGAAATGCGTGACTACCGTCAGGAAGCCGAGATCCAGAAAGAGAAGGCTGAGCTAGAGTTGGCAAAAGAAAAGAACGCAGAGCTAGAAGCAAGAATCAAGGCCCTGGAACAGACAGGCCAGCCTTTGCAGGTGCAACAGTAGAGCGTACATCGTCATTGGATGTTATTAATGCAGTACTACATGGGAGTGCTATTCTGTAGCAATTTTCGCTTTTCTGTCCTGTCCAATTGCAGCTTCACACTACAGCATTCCTATTACATTAGCATCCAATGCTATTGGCAGGCCACAATCATTCGGCAACAAAACAATAACACTTTACTCCGCATTTTCATCATCGAAGTCCCCAGATACCTCCTCCTCGTCAGCGGTGGCATCCTGATACTGCTGGTATTCTGAGATGAGATCGTTGAGGTTGGATTCGGCCTCAGTGAACTCCATCTCATCCATACCCTCGCCAGTGTACCAATGAAGGAAGGCCTTACGACGGAACATGACTGTAAACATGTCGGAAACACGCTTCCACGCCTCCTGGATGGCAGTAGAGTTACCAACGAAGACAGACGACATCTCAAGCCCAACAGGGGGAATGTCACAGATGGAGGCCTTGAGATTGTTAGGAATCCACTCAACAAAGTAGGAGGAGTTCTTGGTCACCATCTGGAGCATTTGGTCATCAACCTCCTTGGTGGACATGCTGCCGCGGTACATCATAGCGCATGTGAGGTAACGTCCGTGACGAGGGTCAGCGGCACACATCATGTTCTTTGCGTCAAATGCTTGCGCAGTAAGCTCAGGGACGGTGAGAACACGGTAGTCCTTGGCTTGGTTGGAAGTGAGTGGAGCGAAGCCGACGAGGAAAAAGTGAAGACGTGGAAATGGCACCATGTTAACGGCCAATTTTCTGAGATCGCAGTTGAGCTGACCAGGAAAGCGAAGCGAGCAAGTAGTCCCAGTAATGGCGTTGGCAATGAGATTATTGAGATCGCTGTAGCTTGGATTGGTGAGCTTGAGGGTGCGAAAGCAGATATCGTAAAGTGCTTCATTGTCCAGAGCGAAGCACTGATCAGCATTCTCAACCAACTGGTGAATCGAAAGCGTGGCATTGTATGGCTCAACGACGGTATCGGAAACCTTAGGAGAAGGAATGACACTGTAAGTGCTCATAATACGATCAGGGTACTCCTCACGAATCTTCGAGACGAGAAGAGTTCCCATTCCAGAGCCAGTTCCTCCTCCCATGGAGTGAGTGATCTGGAATCCTTGAAGCATATCACACGTCTCGGCCTCCTTACGAACGACGTCCATGATCGAATCAACAAGCTCAGCTCCCTCGGTATAATGACCTTTGGCCCAATTGTTTCCAGCACCCGACTGTCCAAAGACGAAGTTATCAGGACGGAAAAGCTTTCCAAAAGTTGAAGCACGGATGGAATCCATGGTTCCAGGCTCGAGATCCGTCAAGACAGCACGTGGAACATAACGACCTCCATGACCTTCGTTGAAATAGACGCTGATTCGCTCGAGTTGGATCGGGTTGGATCCCTCGTACACTCCTTCTGTTGAGATTCCATGCTCGGCGGACATAACCTAGTAGCATGCGTACCGCGCAGAGGCAACAGCGTGAGGAAAGTGGATAAAAATGGCCGCAAGACCTTCCATCACATTTTGAATGAACTGTTCTCCATTGCCAACATACGAGCAACAAAAAGCGTCATTGCCGATAATAGTACACTCTTACGAAGGCATGCGATCGGACGGTGGGGATTGATTCAATGTCATGACGCATCCTGCTGGAGTCATCGTCAATCGGGGGAGTTCAGCTCCCTAGCAGGCGGGAAATGAATATTGCCCTGTATACAGGACTGAATATAGCATAATGATCCACCACCCTAAATTTTGAAAAAATCGGCACAGCAGGGATACACAACAATGACGAACTAAACAAACACGTACCTCCCAAAACTTTGCACCGATCTGGTTACCACATTGACCGGCTTGAAGATGGACAATTTCTCTCATGATGATGAAGGTGGATGAACAAACGCAACGAAAGAACGAGGATGTGAGGTTGTTGTTATGCGTCCACCGGCAAAGTTGGCGTAACTTTCAAAATCTTTTTTGATGCCTGTCTCTGCAAGACCTCTGTCATCACACCAGAGCACATTTCCCCACAGCTCGCAGACCTACAGACGCAACGGGACCGTTTTGATAGTCCCAACAATTTGTTCAGTAGTATCTTTCTACGTAAAAATGTAAATTTTAGTCGAAGGAGTCCATTCTTCGGTTTTGTACATCGGCGTACAGTATGGGTACATATATATGGTCGTATTCATAAATAGCTGGAAGGTTGCAAAAGAGACGATGCAGTGATGCAGATTCCTGGAAACTCGGATTCCCTCCTTTCGTCCCAGCAAACCGGCATCTCGGCCTCCACCGATTTCTTCACCCATTTTTAGAATTCACGACTACTACAAAACGAAGATGTCCGGCCTCGGAAGACGATCGCAGTATCGCAAGCACTTGACAGATTCTGTCATCAATGATCTTCCCGAGCCAGGAGAGAATCAATTGATTGCCAAAGTTGTGGCAACACGAGGAGGAAATCAATTTGATATTACGACACCCACAAACGCCGACCATCCCCAACTCGCCATCTTGCCAACCAAGTTTCACAAGCTCGTGTGGGTGAGACGAAACGATTATGTGATTGTGCAAGGAGGTGAAGATAACGGTGGGGAGGATACCAGAACCGGCGTGAGATTTATTATTGAGCGGATTCTCTATAAGGAACAAATAAAGCATTTGCGGAGGAAGAATTTATGGCCCAAGGAATTCGATGTTGTTGACGTTGAAGACCACGATAACGAGGAAGATGAGCCTCTGGACGATGCATCAAATAATGGCATTGTTTACGATCAAGGCTATGATCAAGACGAGGATCTTGTGCTCAACACAAATCGTGCAACAAAGGTGGTATTGGAGGATTCATCCGAAGACGAGAGCGAAGAAGAATGAAGCTTGATAATCCACTTTGAGAAATTCCCTTTCTCATGAAAAGTCAGTTATACCGCTCTGAGGGAAAGGTTCAAAAAAGGAAAAAGGGACGAAACGATGAACACCGACTTCTCTGATCTCATCTGGAAATTCACTACTTCTCATGAGGTGGCTTCTGGGCAGATCTCCACACTCCATGAGGAATACTTGAACCTTAGATGTGTTACACTGCGTAAAGAAGCCACCGGATACATCAGATCCGAAAACTGCCGTTCTAAATCTGTCTTTGCAGAAACGCTGGAGGCGATTGGTCTACAAGAATACCTCACGGCGTCCAATCGGTGGCCTAATCATAGCTTCGCAGACTTTTCTGTCAGCTTATCACTCAGGACCCATACGTTGACGTGAGAAAACCCCTTCAGGAGGTATTAGAGTACTCTTTCTAAGCTTAGAACTCTCATTAGAGTACGAAATACATTACTGGTTAGAGGCACTTATTTCCTACGACTTATTTCCCAACACACATTCTGGATGGCAGTTGCAGACTGGACTCTAGCTACTGTAGCAACCGGTACAGCGTAGTGAATTCTGAGATGTCCATTGTACCGCTCGGAGCTCGGAGTACTGAAAACTGTACTGGAGTACGATACCGGAATGTGGCAAAAGGCATAAGAAACTACCGGTATGGGACATAGGACATTATGACATAGACATTACAACCACAGACTGCTGGTGTATAGTGTAAAGTGTATTGTACTACTTAGGATCTGGGGAGGCCTTGTATGTCCCCTATTCGAGCCGATCGAGCTTTTCTAAAAAAATCGACTTTATAAATTATATTGCAATTTAAGTTACACATCAACTCTACCTACGAATCTCAGACTGCTCTTTTGAGGATAGAAATACCGTACACTGTACCAGTAATAAGTAGAACTCAGTACTCCCGTACAATTCTGCAGGTCATGGCCGGCTCGATTTGGGGACAAGCACGGGCTCCCGGATCACTCAACTCATTCCTCATTTCCCACCATGGATCGCCCAGCAGATGCTGCGCCGACGACTTCTCAAGCCGACGCAGCGCCATCTCTTGCACGAAGAGATGCAGCGCTATTGGCCGTCCCCGCAGACTCAGAAAATGAACGGCCATCAAGAAAAGAGCACGGAAGTCGCAGGAGTAAGAGTAACCGGGCACCCGGAGAGAAAGCCAGGCGCACCAGCGAACGACGTCGCCGCGACAGTCAAGGAAGTAACGGAATTCCAGCGCCCCAACCATTGGGCTCGGAGGTGACGGCAGATGAACTCCCCAAAGACGCAATTGAGGTAACACTGTCGACTGAACCGACTGGGACTTTGAAAGGCAATGGCGTCACAATTGACGATGACGCTATGGAGAATGGTCATCGCGGTCGCGACGCCCGTAGTAAAGTCCTTCGAGAGCGTCATTCAACGCTTACGTTGCCAACTGCACCAGCCCCAGCAGATTCTCTTGTTCCTGCGGCCAGACTTCTTCCTGCGACCGTACCTGACTCTGCAACTGCTGTGCCGTTGGATGAACAATCTTTGGGTGAGTACGTGGCTGTGCATGCATCTGAACTATCTCGACAAGTCAACCGTGCTGACCACGAGGACCTTATCGATTTGACAGATGAGAAATCCGTTGAAGGCCCGGAAATTGCACCACCTATTCCTATTGGTGAACACACATGGGAAGAACTTGAAGCCATCGAGAAGCGTCGTCGGGCAATTCTCCTTCGCGGAGAACACGATGTTTGGAAGACTCTCTGCTGCGTCGATGGTACAGTCATGAAATTTCTCTTGGAAGATTCTTTGTTTTGGATCACTGTCATCCTATACATTACGACTCGCCTACTAGCTCGGTATTCGGAAATTCCCGCTTTTGTCGCAGGTCTTGGCGACGGAAATCTTACGACGATCGGTGGTTTTATCACCTTCTTCTTAGCGCTTTACGTGAATAACAGCCACGCCCGCTACTTCGATCAATACGATGCGGCAATGGCGTGCAAGGGTCGTATTCTTGATGTTGCGTCCCTAGCAACTACCTACCTCCCGAAAACCACTGCGCAACGACTACTTAGGTACATGAATGCGGCACACGTCGCTGGGTATGTGGGACTGTCGTCGACATACAGCTACGCGAACTTTTTCGTGAAGCTTAATAAGGATTTTGGCCTGTTGACTGCCAGGGAACTTGAACGAATGAATACAATTGACCTCGACAAGGGTGGATCTTGCAATCGAGAGTTGATCGTATGGTGTCTACGTGAAATCCAAGCCTGCCATGCTCAAGGTATCATCGACCACGAACTCTCACGGGAATTTCGTGATCATATCTTGAGACTTCGCGCTGCCCTTGGAACGATCTACGATGCCGCTGACTTACCAATCCCGTTCTTCTACGTTCATTTCATTTCACTTTTGACTGCATTGTATTTGCCTCTATTCGCGGTGTCGGCTGCCTACAAAGTTGGTATTGGGACGGAAGTTTTTGGTTCGGAGACATTTTGGTGCTCTTGGTAGTTGTGCTGCAAGCGATTTTTGTCAATGGACTACGCCTTTTGGGACAAAAAATGAATGATCCATTCGGCGATGATCTCACTGACTTGTCAGTTATCTTCTACGTCACCTTTACTTGGACTATGAGCAACCGAATTTTGGAGTCCGGTTTTGTAGACGCCAGCGAGACAGACGAATATCGGTTGAGGAAGCGGCAAGTTTCTCTCGGTGAAGCCTGGGAACCGCGAAAGGAAAAAGTGTAGTGCCTCCCCCTTCTACGGTGTGAAAGTTTTTCGATGTTTAATTTAGTTATAATTCTGTTTCTCCCTCCACTAGTACTTCCGGGTTCTCTGATCCACAGATGACGTCACGTACCATCGCACTTGGTTCTCGCTCACCACTCATCTCATTAATCTACTAAGCTGCTCTTATTGATTAACTTCATCCGTAGTGACACAGCTTAGTGATCATTCCTTCGTTCGACCAGCCATGTCTACCAGGCTCCCTAGTGTCAATGACACTTACTTCCAGCACAAGTTGCTCACGAAAATCCATGGCCAGCCCACGTACGAAACTCTACAGACTCTCGCAACCGAGATCAAAGCTAACGCAGCATCTGTTCCCTCCACACTTGGAGGCGGCCAATACGGCCACCTTGGCCTCATTCTGTCTGACGAACGGTATGCAACTCTCGCAACCACCGTCCCTTGGGTTAGCCCTCCTAACCCCGGCCCATTTGTTCCTCCTGCTAATGGCACAGGACCACAGATCGAAGCTGCTAAAGATGTTTGGCGCGAGCTCAAACTCTCCTTCGACCTCTGTCAAGCTACAGAGAAGGCGCTCATTGCGCAAGTGGTTGAATCTATCGATCAACTCTACCTCCGCGCTTTGCTCAATCGCACTACCGGCCAATACTCTACTGATATTCGCGCGGTTCTTCTGCATCTTTTAGCACTCACGGTAGAATCACACCACAACAAGTCAAAGCCAAGGAAATGTCCACTTTCAATATGCATTACGACATCTCCCAGCCTGTTGACACAGTGTTCAACACCATCGACGATCTCGCCGATCTTGCTGAGCATGCACGTTCTCCCATGACACCACAGCAAATGATGGACTTGGCATACGTCATCTTTGCTCGCCAGCCCATTCTCCAACAGGATCTCCGTCTCTGGAACCGACGCCCTCTTGTCGACCGGACCTGGGCCGCCATGCTTGACCATTTCCGAGACGCCCAGAGCGACCTTAGTTCCCTGCCCAATGCTGGCGATGTCTTTCATCAGCAACCCGCTCCCCAAGCAAACGCTGCCACCACTATGGCTGATCTTGTTGCTCAGCGTCTACTTGACGCTCTGTCTACCGACGAATCCCCTCCCGTCGTTCAACCTCCCGATGTTGCAAATGCTGCCTTCCAACAGCGCGACTCTTCTCTTGCTGCTCGCGAGGCTGCTCTCCTGGCCCAAATGACCGACATGATGTCCCTTTTGCGTAACGGTCTCTCCACCAGCACCAGCAATTCGCGTCACACTCGCAACCCTCGCGCTGGTCGCAACGGACGCACTAATGATCGCAGTGGCAGCCGTGGTCGTGGCTCCACTCCTGCTCCTCGTGCATACTGCTGGTCTCATGGTGCCTGTGCTCATCCCAGCAACCAATGCAACAACCAACTACCTGGTCACCAGCCTACTGCCACCTTCGCCAACATGCAAGGCGGCAACACGTCCCACTGTTTCTGGCTCGTCCCCGCTTGACTCCCCGGGCCTATCGTAGGGATTCCTTTAGAGAATGATTTACCTCTTTTTGAGACTACTTTACCTCTCCCTCCTGTAGACAGCCCCCCTCCCCATGTTCTTCTTGATTCCGGTGCCACCGGCACTTTCGTCGCCCCTTCTGACGTTGTGCATCTCCGTCATCCGACTCCAACTTTGACTGGCCCCACCGTCCTCTCGGCTAGCGGTGCTGTCATGAACTCCACCCTCACAGGTCTCCTCCCCCTCTCTCCCCTTCTGAGCACCGCGGCACAGTCTGCTTTTGTTCTCAACGATCTCCAGACAGGGACGCTCGTGTCTCTCGCTCAGCTATGTGATGATGACTGTATTGCCATTTTTTCTAAGTACAATGTCAAAATACTAAAGCACAACACTGTCATTATCACCGGCACTCGCACATCTAACGGCCTCTGGTCTATTCCGCTTGATGCTCCATCTCATCAAGCTAATGGTATTCTACGTCTTGATAAATCTCACGCGGAACTCGCAATGTATCATCACACTACCCTCGGTAGTCCGGCTCCTTCTACATTACTGCGTGCCATCCGTCGCGGTCACCTCACCACTTTCCCTGGCCTCACTACACAGCTCATTAGCAAACATCTCCCGAAATCCATCGCCACTTCACTCGGCCATCAAGATCAAGAGGCCAAGAACCTTCGCTCCACTCGTTCTGTTTTGCTCCCCGACATCGCCTCCAGCCCTGTCGACGATGATCTTGCTCCGTCCCTTGCGCCGCGTTCCCATCAACTTGCTGTCATGCTCCTGGCCAATCACACTCTCTTGAAATCCTACTCTGATCAAACCGGTCGTTTTCACGTCCCCTCCAGTCGTGGCAATAACTACATTTTTATTCTCTACTGCAGTACACCGCACGTGCCCTTAGCGTAGTGCGATACAGTATACTATATTACTAGTATCCAGTACTACAATACAATGGCCATGTATAGTACTTGGATATACCGGTAGACTAGTAATACCATAGTACAGTGCAACAATAGAACACTGATCCTGTACAACAGTACAACCGTACAACAGTAGAATGAGAACTGTCTGACATCTCTTGGAGACTCACTGAGTCTCCTAGATGAATGAAAGAGAACAGTCCAATCCCACCAAGGATGGGACTGCTCTCTTGTTTTAAAACTAGTCTCATAACTTTTAATAAGGTGCAACTATTAATCCTTTAAAACTAGCTACAAATTAGCCTCCAAAATAAAACTGATTACTTCGCGCGTAGGGCACAGTGAATTCACTCCCAGTAGTCAGTACATCACCATGACGAACAAAAATAAAGGTAAGCGCAAAGCGTCTGAAAATTCGTCTGCGGAACATGTCGCATTCCGTCAGTCGAACCTCGCGTTGAATCCGCCGTCGATTTATTTTGATAGGCCCAAGAAATCGACAGAGAAATCTGACGATGAGGGCAACTATAAAAATCGACGTCCCGATTGAAGCCGGAAATGCGAACTCCAAAAATATCGAAAAGAGAATTCGTTTGTTTGGAGACTACGACACCTCGCCAGAAGCGTGGGTGAAGTGGCGCATAGAGCTCGAGGAGGTCATTCGTGACTATCCGCTCGAGTCTGGCGAACAAAAGCGTCTATGGCTCTTGCACTACTTAAGGGCAGTGCAAGAGACAAATTCCAGCAAACGTGGCGTAGACTCGATACGGAGAACGTAGCGGGTCCCGCACGACAGAGGAAGACTCAAACGAGATTTTCCAGCTGGTAATGACGGAAGTTGGTAAGTCTTACTTCCCAATCTTGCATGCGTACCAGAAGCAGGTGGTGTACATGCAGCATTACCTACGTCTTGGAAGTCATACGGTTCGTAACTTTGCTACGCGTTTACGTGAGCTAAATAATTACTTACCGTATTTTCCACGGGAAGAAGGTAAGGCTGAACCGTCTAAATTGTCTGATGACGACTTGATTCAAATTCTCAACCAGGCGAAGCCTGAAGAATGGCAAGCGGTCATTCTTGGTGCGAACATCGAGCTTTATAAGTTCGATTTTCAAGGCACTGTTGATTATTTTGAGAAACTTGAACTCAGACAGGCACTTGAGGCCAAACGTCGTAAGGTGGACAAATCCGATAACCCTGAGGGCACGAAAAAGGGCAATTGGAACGGTAAGTCCGCTGACAAAATGGCAACGGCCAAAACACAGTCGTCTAAGTATAAGAAGTGTGCGCATTGCGGTCGTACGAATCATACTACGAAAGACTGTTGGTTTAACCCTGAGAACAAGGGAAACAGAAACCTGGTAAGAAAAATGTCGGTTTTACCGACCGAAATGTCTTGATGACGCAGGAGCAGCTTAACGCTATCCTTGAGCGTCTTCCACGCAACCCGAAGTCTGGCAAGCGTAAGGTCCGCGACTTTACACCCGAGAATTCGGATGCAGAAATCGTGGAAATGTTCAGTCCCAAGACAACCATTAGCACAGTAGAGACTAAAGAAGATAGTGACGAAAGTTCCATCTACTTTGGTTCATTTTCTAGTGAGATATTGCCATCCAAAGATGGCCATGGCAGTAAGAGACAAAAACAAAAACACAAAACCACCGAAGTCGTGGGCGAAGTGATGGGAACAGGCAAACCCGGCATTGTTCGCATTTTGCTAGACACTGGAGCATCTGCGACAATTATACTTAAGGATGCGATACGGGGCTTAACTGGACCGGTATTCAAAACATCACATACACGATGGCACACTATGGGTGGTCAATTCGTAACGAAACTGCAACGGAAATTAAATTCAAATTACCCGAGTTTAGTACGTCAAAGATAGTACAATGGGTGTGTCACGAGGACACACATACGTTGCGCAAGAATGCACAGTATGACATGATCATCGGTGCAGATTTACTATCAGAATTGGGTATCGAAATTAATTTCAATACACAACGGATAGTATGGGAAGGTGTAGAAATTCCCATGAAAGAAAAACACGTAATATCCGATCTACAGAATGCTACAGCTATCTACTACCACAGTATCGAACCTACGGTACTCAAGGAAGCAGAAGCGAGGCAGAAACGTATACTGGATGCAGACTATAGTGCGTTAGATCTGGATGACTACGCACACATGGATACGCACCTAAGTAACGATCAACAAAACAACTCGTACGTTCGCTACGAAAGTATCCGAAGTTGTTTAGTGGAGGACTGGGCGTACTCAATGTACCGCCTGTACATCTCGAACTACGGCCCTTAAGTAAGGATGAGAAGCCGTATCACGCTCGTCCGTTCCTGTACCAAAATGCTACGAGGAAACAACGAAGAAAGAAATTCAACGTTTATGTGACATAGGAGTATTAACGAAGTGCAATGACTCGAGTGGCACCAACGTCATACAGCCTAAAAGACTGGTGACGTTCGAGTCCTAACGGACTTTCGTGTACTTAATAGGTACATAAAACGTAAACCATACCCGTTACCCAAGATTGCAGACCTTCTTCAGAAACTTGAAGGGTTTAATTGGGCAACGGCTCTGGACTTAAGTATGGGCTACTACCATATTGTCCTGGATAAAGAATCCAGCTATCTATGTACAATGATTGTACCCTGGGGCAAATATCGCTACTGTCGCCTACCTATGGGTTTGAATGGCAGTCCTGACATCTTTCAGGCCATAATTAATGACATTATGGGCGATTTGCCTAATGTGCGTGCGTACTTAGATGACATACTGATTACAACAGCAGGTTCCTACGAGGACCATCTTCAGCATGTTGAACTCGTGTTGCAACGCCTAACTGATGTTGGCTTTGCCGTTAACCTACGTAAATCCTCGTTCGCTGTGACCGAGCTTGATTACTTAGGATATTGGATTACTCGTCGCGGTATCCAACCTCAACCTAAGAAAGTGGAAGCGATTATGCGGCTGACACCACCAACTACCAAACGGCAGTTAAGACGTTTCTTAGGTATGATCAATTACTACCGTGACATGTGGCGACGTAGAAGTCACATACTAGCACCGCTTACGGCGCTGTGTTCTGCCAAAGCTAAATTTATTTGGCACGATAAAGAACAGAAAGCATTTGAAGACATTAAGGCCATAATAAGTCGAGAGACATTACTGGCTTATCCTGACTTCTCAAAAGACTTTCACATTTATACGGACTCCAGTGATTATCAACTGGGAGCAGTCATAATGCAAAATGACCGTCCGTTAGCTTTCTACAGTAGGAAACTTAACAGCGCTCAAAAACGTTACACGACTGGTGAACAAGAGCTGTTATCCATAGTAGAAACACTTAAGGAATTCAAAAATATACTATTAGGTCAAAAACTGATAGTACATACCGATCATAAGAATCTCCTATATCAGAAAATGTCCACTGATCGTATAATACGATGGAGACTCCTGATAGAAGAGTTTGGACCTACCTTTCTACATATAAAGGAGAAAAGAACGTCATTGCTGACGCCTTGTCAAGATTAGATGCGAACTTCAATGAGAAGTTACCAACAGAGCCTACAAATGATACGATGGCTTACATCTTCATGACAAAAACAGACGTTAAAGAAACTGACTTTCCGTTAAGTCCTATGCTAATCGCTAAATACCAACGGTTAGATAATGAGCTTAAACGAAGAAGTACGAAATCAAAAGTCAGAACTTCAATACCAAAACAATTGAAGGAGTTGAGGTCATTACGTACCAAGGAAAAATATATATTCCTATTCAACTTCAACAACGCGTAGTGGCTTGGTATCATGAGTATCTAGCACACCCAGGCGAATCACGCACTGAAGCAACGATACGACAAACATGTACGTGGCCAAAATTACGTAGTCACGTTGAGACATTCTGTAAGACGTGTCGTACGTGTCAACTATTTAAGAAACAAAGGAAGAAGTATGGACACTTACCTCCTAAGGAAGCTGAAGAACTTCCCTGGTCTCGTGTAAACGTAGACTTGATTGGACCATACGTTGTACGTACTCCAACGTCTACGCATACACTTCGTGCGTTGACTATGATTGATCCCGTAACAGGATGGTTCGAAGTCATAGCAATACCAGATAAGAACGCACATACTGTTATGGAAGCGTTTAATAATACGTGGTTGACGAGATATCCACGACCCCAACATATAGGGTATGATAACGGTTCCGAATTCAAAGCACAATTCAAACAAATGTGCGAGAATTATGGTATGAAAGAAAAACCGTCATCCAGTTACAACCCACAATCAAACGGTATTGTAGAACGAGTACATCAAGTACTGGGTAATGCACTTCGGACATTCGAACTCGAACAAAAAGAACTCGATGCGAATGACCCTTGGGGACCGTTCCTAAGTGCAGCTGCGTGGGCAATACGTAGTACAGTACATACTACATTAGATGCTACACCCGGACAGTTAGTATTTGGACGCGACATGTTGTTGCCCATCCAATTAAAGACGGATTGGGCTAGGATAAGACAACGTAAGCAAGATACTATTAACGCCAATAATAAAAGGAAAATGCTAAACGCATTGAACACGAGTACCGTGTTGGCGAAAAAGTCCTACTAGAAAACCAGGACTGATCTCCAAATTATCCGCCCCACGTACGGGACCTTATCGGATTACTGAAACCTATGCTAATGGTACAGTACGCATTCAACGTGGCATTGTCAATGAACGTGTCAACATACGTCGACTAACACCATATAAAGAACGCGTACCGCCCAATTAGGGAAGCGAGTGCAGTACACCGCACGTGCCCTTAGCGTAGTGCGATACAGTATACTATATTACTAGTATCCAGTACTACAATACAATGGCCATGTATAGTACTTGGATATACCGGTAGACTAGTAATACCATAGTACAGTGCAACAATAGAACACTGATCCTGTACAACAGTACAACCGTACAACAGTAGAATGAGAACTGTCTGACATCTCTTGGAGACTCACTGAGTCTCCTAGATGAATGAAAGAGAACAGTCCAATCCCACCAAGGATGGGACTGCTCTCTTGTTTTAAAAACTAGTCTCATAACTTTTAATAAGGTGCAACTATTAATCCTTTAAAACTAGCTACAAATTAGCCTCCAAAATAAAACTGATTACTTCGCGCGTAGGGCATCTACCATCAAGACACCAATTCCATCCACGCCGTTGCAATTCCCAATCGCAAAGCTGCCAGCATACGCAATGCATGGGAACAGACTCACAAAATGCTGGTGCACCAAGGACATCCACCCGACTTACACATTCTCGACAACGAATGTTCCCAAGACCTCAAAGATGCCTTCGCCAAATACAACGTCCAGTTCCAACGTGTTCCCCCGAAAGAACACCGTGTCAATGCAGCTGAACGTGCCATCCGCACTTTCAAAAATCATTTTGTTGCCGTTCTCTGCACCGTTGACTCCAAGTTCCCGCTCACTGAATGGGATCGTCTCCTCCCTCAAACGACTCTGACCCTCAATCTACTACGCTCTTCTCGCATCCATCCCTCCTTGTCGGCTCATGCATCTCTCTTCGGCCAATTCGACTTCAACCGCACTCCGCTTGCCCCAATGGGCACTCAAATTGTTGCCCATACTTCCGCCGACACTCGCACCCCATTCGGTGAACACGGCAAAGTCGGTTGGTACATCGGTCCCTCCCTCGAACACTATCGCTGCTGGAAATGCTATTTCACCGACACCCTCCACGAACGTGATGTTCTCAAAGTGGATTTTTTCCCGGAAAAAATTGTTTTCCCCACCTTCTCCCGCGACGCCTATCTCAAACAAACTGCCGAAGATATGCTCCACTTGTTAGCAGGCACAGACAGTTCTCCCATTCACGACCCTCTCTCGTTCGGTCCTCCGATCCTCAATGCATTCGCAAAAGTTGCCGACATCCTTCGTCGTGCTGTCTCACCTCCTCCGCCGCTCCCCGTCACGACTCCTGCCATCCGTCCGAGTGTGTCACCTGCACCCGTACTACCTTCACTGGTACCACCACTCTCTCCGGCGGTTCCGGTATCACTTCCGAGGGTGCTCGTTCCCAATGTGGTACACCCCTCTACTGTCCCCGAGCAGTCTCCGCTTCTTCCCACCGTTCTCCGCAAGAGTCCCCGCGCCCACCTCTCCCGTCTCCGCTTTGATCCCCGCACTCACTGTCGGCACCCGCTTGTTCAATCAATCCAACACGACCCATCCATTGCCGGCAAAATGTACAACCCCGACACCGGCAAGGTCGAAAACATTGATTCTCTCCTCCGTGGCCCAGACTCTCTCATCTGGTACAAGTCCTTAACAAATGAATGGGGCCGCTGCACTCAAGGGCTCACGAAATCCCGGACCATCAGCGAACAAATCAGCGGCAACAACACCATGGTTTTTATCTTCCTCATCAAGTCCCCGCTGACCGCAAGGTCACCTATGCCAATTTCGTTTGCACCATGCGACCCGGTAAGGCCGAACCTTACCGAATCCGCATGACTGTTGGCGGCGACCGTCTCGACGCTTACCAAGACGTCCGTTCGCCTGCCATTAGTCTCACCGACACCAAGCTCCACCTCAACAGTGTTATCTCTGACGCCCACCTTGGCGCCCGCTACTGCACCGGCGACCTGAAAGACTTCTTCCTCGTCTCTGACATGATCATCTATCAGTACATGCGGATTCACCGCAAGTACTCACTCCCGAGGTTACTGCCGAGTACAGTCTCACCGAGGCGCATTTCGACTCCAAAGGCTACATTTATGTTGAAATCCGTAAAGGCATGTATGGCCTCAAAGAAGCTGCCATTCTTGCGTACGATCAACTCAAGGCGCACCTTGCTCCATTTGGTTACTTCCCTGTCGCTCAGACCCCCGGCCTTTGGCGTCACACCGACCGTCGTACCACTTTCACTCTTGCCGTCGATGATTTTGGAATCAAATTCTTCTCTCGCACCGATGCCGATCATCTTTTACCGCTCTCGCCACCAAATATGCGCTCACCAAAGACTGGTCCGGTTCTAGTTACCTCGGCTTCAAAATTGACTGGGACTATGACGCCGGTCACGTTGACATCTCCATGCCGGGCTATGTCCCCAAGGCACTTCTCACTTTGCGTCATCCATCGCCCGCCAAATCCCAACATTCCCCGCATCGCTGGACGGCTCCGGTCTATGGCCAAAGGGTGCAACTCGCCAACAGCGATCTATCTCCTCTCCTTGACAAACTCGGCATCAAACGCGTTCAACAAATCTCCGGCCTGTTCCTCTACTATTCCCGCTGTTGTGACCCCACAATCATTGTTGCTTTGAACGAAATTTCCAATCATCAGGCGTCTCCAACAGCCAAAACCAAGCAGGCCTGCGACATGCTTCTTGACTACCTTTCCACACATCCCGATGCTACCATCCGCTATTACGCCAGCGACATGATTCTTGCCGTCTGCTCGGATGCCGCATATCTTGTTCTGCCCAATGCTCGCAGCCGCGCCGCCGGGCATTTTTTCCTTACTACCCTTCCCAGTGCCACCAGTTCTCCTCCGAACCCCAAGTCTAACGGCGCAGTTCATGTTCTTTGCAAAACCATTCGGACCGTTGCTGCCTCCGCCTCCGAGGCTGAAACAGGTAGCCTCTTCCTAAATGCCCAAGAAGCCGTCCCCATGATTACCGCTCTTGAAGAAATGGGGCATAAACAACCTTCCACCGGCACTCCCATTGAAACCGACAACTCTACCGCTCACGGTATTCTCCACGCGCAGGTTCGCTTAAAAAAATCTAAGGCGTTTGACATGCGCTATCATTGGCTTCGGGATCACATCTCCCAAAAACAATTCAACCTCTACTGGGCCCCTGGAAAGTCCAACTCTGCTGATTATTTTTCCAAGCATCACCCCCCGGCCCACCACAAACTCATGCGCTATCAGTATCTTCACCGCGCTCTTGCAGCTCAGGCCGCACCGCCTCCTGTGCGAGGGTGTGTTTCTCCCTCCACTAGTACTTCCGGGTTCTCTGATCCACAGATGACGTCACGTACCATCGCACTTGGTTCTCGCTTCACCACTCATCTCATTAATCTACTAAGCTGCTCTTATTGATTAACTTCATCCGTAGTGACAAATTCACTTCCGCATGGGCTCACGTGGTTATTCACTAGCTCGTCATCACCGTAGATTCCTACAAGATGCAGCACTGAAGAGGCATTTCATTGTTTCAAGTGCGAAGCCCGACGTGGGTCGACGGGTTGGATAGCTTGGCATCCGCCGGAACCAGCTACTTGGTACTCAAGTTTTCTATCCTTTCTTGTAGGCCCGAAGGCTCCGATGCTGTTGACACAGAAGAGTTGATTGCAGATTCCGACTTCTGTAGCGACTTCGCCTAGCGTCGTTGTCAAAACTCATCATCGACTAATTCTGTAGTAATCCCTGAAACCAAATCCCCCAATTGATGAGCGAGGGACTGTGGGACGGCTAGGTTCCTTTCTCCACTCGTCGGTCCTTCTTGAGGGAGCGCATCTAACTACGTATATCCATCCGCAGTCTGCAGTCTGCATGTCTGCATGTATCTTGAGTCGTGGGGACGACTGGCGTACACTGAGCAGTGAGTATTAGTACTGAGTACTGAGGATGGAAGCTGTACAGTACTGGTACCTTACTACAGATATATGTATGATGCACAACCACGACTTGTCGCACAGTCAAGGTTCGATGTTTGATCACAGTTGCAATCGAACATTACTAGTATCATAAGTTGCGTTTTTGGACTATGCCGTCTTGTAAACTCCAATACCCCGAGCATTTAAAAGGACACGACCGCAAGCAGTGCGTGCGTAAGTGTAGAATGAACATGAAGCGCTCTTTAAAACCCGTCGCAGAGTACGCTTTCGCCAGTTCACTAAAAAGCGTACATTCTCCCTATCCTCGCAGCAGGACCCATCCTTACACGTGGGACGAGCTCAAGGATATCGACGAGCGTCGACGAGCAATTCTTCGTCGATGTGAATACGGTCTGTGGCGTACTCTCAGCAATATCGATGGATCTGTTCTTGGATTTCTAATGAGAGATTCATTGTTTTGGATCACGATCCTAATTTTCATTATAGTTCGCATCCAAGTTCGGGTTTTCCAACAGCAGATTCCAGTCTTTGTGGAAGCACTGGATGACGGAAACCTTGTGATAATCGGTGGATTTATTTCTTTGTTTATGACGATGTACGTTGAAGGGACCTTCCGACGGTATGGTGATCAACACCAACTGAGTTCTATTTGCATGGGACGGATTATGGATGTTGCATCTCTTGCCAATATCTACCTTCCAAAGCAATCTGCGGAGCGGATAGTTCGATATTTAAATGCGGCACATGTCTCAGGCTATATTGGGCTGTCTGATACGTACCTGCGCGATAATTTCTTCGCTAAGATCGACGAGGATTATGGCCTTTTGACTGAATGTGAGCTAAGTCGAATTGAGAGTTAATCGTGTGGTGCCTCCATGAAGTCTATCGATGTCATTCACAAGGCTTACTTGATCACAAACTCGCTCGCCATTTTCGAACGCTCCTTCTGGGGCTTCACTTGCCATCGGGAAACTAGAGAGCACAGCTGATTTTCCGATGCCTTTCTTTTTCGTTCATTTCCTTTGCCTTGTGAGTGTCATGTATCTGCCTCTTTTTGCTGCATGGGCCGCCTTTGAGGTCGGAACGGGGACAGATGCGCACTGGTCTGCTGAGGCAGTTGCTGGTCTGGTCGTCGTATTGCAAGCCATGTACCTCAGTGGGCTTCGAATTTTGGGTCAAAAGATGAGTGATTCATACGGTGACGATCTCACTGATTTTTCTGTCGTTTTCTTTGTTCAATTCACCTGGACTGTAAGCAACCGAACTCTTGAATCCCAGATTCTAAATCCTAACCATACAGAGGAGGCAGTGCTGAAGAAGTGGCAAATTTGCATCGGAGACGCATGGAAATAGAAACAACCGGCAGAGCGTTCAGGATTCGGATTTGGTGCTATTAAATTGATCGGTACCTTACGGAGTGCCACGGGTGCTGATTTTAAGAGGTTTCGCATTGTATCCATTGCCGGCCTCCTTAATAACTCCACTTCAGCTTGGACTATCCATCAATTCATCAACAACACTTGACCATGGTCAAAGTCAACGCCACTCTCCCGTCGCTTCGAAGGGGATTAGTCCTTCTCGGTATTTTTGTTTGCATCATAGTTGGAATACTGTTCTTTACGTACACATTGTCGATCAAAACCACAAGTGGCACAAAATAGTTGCTGTCGTTGAAGCGATCGAAAACGATTCAATCTGATGATCGACAAATGGCTGAACCAAGTGGCGCCGCGCAAATAATTGCCTATGCTGTCTCTATAACAGGCTTTGGGAGTGATCCTCTCTCTGAGGGTGCTGCTGTTTTGAAGCACGTCATTCACCTCATGTCCGTTCCGGGCAACCCAAAGGCCCGCTACGATTATCGAAATGTACGCCATCGGTCATCCCGATGCAGTATCGTGTGGTATGACGCTATAATAGTTGGGTTGTGCGATAATGAAACGCGATTCGCCAGTGGCAGCAAACGATATTCAAGGCGAGTACTTGCGTTTGGAGAAGAACGGGTAAGTTAAAAAGTTGGATCGATCCTTTGCTTGCTGATTATTGTACTGTACCATCGTTGTCTCACTTCATCATGCCTGAACGCTACCGTAGTGCCTGGGAGAGAAGGATCTTTTCAAATTAGAAGCCTGTACTCTCGTGGACCATCCAGTAGTTGCCCGTCTAGATCTCGATACCTTGGTTCAGAAACCCTTGGACGATCTCTTCGACATTATGCTTGGTAAAGCAGCAGACACCTCTGCTTGACGTAATGAGGAAGGATAGTCCCACACCAGAACAAGTCAATGCCTTTTTGACACGTGATGACAATATAGTAAACCCGAGTACAGAGTACAAGCCTGCGCAGGGTGGTTTTCTCGTGTTGCGACCTTTCATGGAAACGTATCAAGCATATGTTGCTATCATCACGGATGGTGACTTTCGCGAACAAAACGGTTGGGGTGGTAAGGTCGGTCCTTTTTATGGAGCCATGACCTTTCAGGGACTTATTCCGTATTATTGCGACTATTCGCACCCCGGAACGGCGGTCGAATTGAATCGCTGCGCGTACAATCAAATGTGCGACAATCCTCGTGATAAACGAACCATCAACGACATTGTGAACGGTGATTGTGGCACCGGTGAGACGGGATGTGAGAATTGTCGAATTCGGGCTGTGGAGGTTGTCGTTACAACACATTTCTTACCCTGCGCCAAAACCGTAAAACAGTCATATGTCATATGTGGATATTTTCATAAATGTCTACAGTAGCATGTTCCTACTACCGGTAGGTACTTTGAGTCCCGTACTGTATTCATAGCGTATACATACTGCATACCTGGTACCGTCAGTCATATGGGAGATGGGAGGCCGTGTATGTCCCCTAATCGAGCCGATCGAGATTTCTAAAAAAATCAACTCCATAAATTATAATGTAAATTTAATTACACACCACTTTAAGTTACGAATCTTAGGCTGCTCCGCTGAGGATAGAAATACCGTACACAGTACCAGTAGTAAGTAGAAGTCAGTACTCCCGTACTCTACTGCAGGTGATGGCCGGCTCGATTAGGGGACATACACGGGCTCCCACTTGTTCCAGGTACGAGTACTAGAAGTTCCTTGCAACGTGCACCCATACTC
Source organism: Fragilaria crotonensis (assembly GCA_022925895.1). Lineage (NCBI taxonomy): Eukaryota > Bacillariophyta > Fragilariophyceae > Fragilariales > Fragilariaceae > Fragilaria > Fragilaria crotonensis. The sequence continues at coordinate 10,611 of JAKSYS010000050.1, read as the reverse complement.
GTAGCTCGGAGTACAGCACCATACCTGGTATGCATATATTGTACTTGGTACCTGGTACTCGAACTCCAGACAACAGTTCACATGAGAACTATTCATGTGGAACGATCGTAATTCGCCGAAATTTGAGTCCGGATCGTGCTTTTCGCGTGCCGGCGATCGATCACACGGTCCCTCTACAGTACTTGTACTAGCTAGCAACAAATCATCGTCCGAAGTCGTCCCACTTTTTCCCAACGACTTTTTTGGCATGACGATGACAGTAACAAAAGCTATCAACGAAGTGAATCAATTAACCATTGTGGCACAACCAGGTCCACTTGGGATATATGTGGATGAGATTCCCGGAGAGGAGTATCTCTTCGTAGGTGGATTGCTTAGAAACAGTCCATTGCACGCAACAGAAGTGAAGGCTGGCGACAGACTTCAAGGGATTGATGGGTTGGATCTGAAAGGTTGGACGCTTGAGAAGCTTGCTAGCTACTGCAAAGATCATGCAAATTCTCTCAAGAGCATAGAGATACTCCAGTCGTCGACTACCAAATTTGGTTTCACTCCTCGCAAAATGAAGTCGATTCCTCACAGGAAATCATCACCTCCCAAATTGTCTAAGCTGCGAACGAAAATCATTCGTCCTACTCCTCCACCCATGTATGTGTTCGAACTGCTTCGGCCAACTCCTCCCTTTGGATACGAGCGGAAAATTGTGGATGTTCCGTCTGGAAGAATAGGGATACGCGTCAAAATGACGAACGAGATGTTGGCCATCCTCGAAGTGACTGAAGATTCGCCCATTAAACATCTTGTGCAAGTGGGTGATTTCATTGAAGGAGTGGATAGTTTGTACGAAGAAAAGTGGGATATTGCTCGATTCGTAGCGTATATACAAGCTACGGACGGCCGAAAGCGGACGCTGCAGATGTTCGTAAAGAAGCCTCAATCGAATCCTTTTCGACTCCCCGTCCCAACCCCACAAAAGCCACTGAAATGAGGATATCCTACGTTGACATCCCAGGCAAAACATCATTTTGGGGGATACCGATTGGAACAATTGGTGAGAGATAAAATGAGTAGTCGGAGGATGTAAAAATGCCCTCGAATCCTGGGGGATTCATTCACCAAGCTCTCGAAGTCGACGAGATGCGAAGTTGATGCTATGATATCAGCTTCTAGCTTCGACCCTAATGCGATTCTATACGACGCTAATCCAATTACAGAATTAGTCGATCGCAGTTCTGACCTTACCTCTCATTATTCTCTGATAGCCTTTTTAGCGTAGTGTACAGCGCGATCAGCGACATCGGCAGTGGAACTGCGACTCCTATCCCATTATTCGTAGTACGGCAATGGACGTGACTGCTCAGTATGCGCTAATTGTACTTTTTCTACTCACTACCGGTAGTAGTAGGTATTCATTCATTGTACTCGAGTGCCCGACTACAGTGGTTCAGTACGACGGTGTAGAGTACGGTATTACTCCCGGTAGTTCAGTTATGTAGCAGTAGAACAGCAAAAACGCACTCAGCATAGTCGGAATCTCAGAATGTACGAGGCTTCCTAACTCGTCCCGAATCCCGATGACCCAAAAGTACATCGAGGGACAGTACTGTACAAGTATCCTACTCCTTTTTAAATTTGGTTTGTGCGTGTGTGTGTGTGTGTGTCTGTTACGGAGTATGACCACTCTGGGGTACTGTTGTACTGTTACGTGGATTACATGTACTACAGGTCTACAGTACATAAATCGACGGTAATTTATGTTGAAACGACAGTGTCCTACATTACTGTAGTACCGTACTGTAGGAATTCAAAGCTACTGGACGGAATAGTCATCGAATTTGCTGTAAACAGGTTGTTTCACAAATGCTACTGTAAACACCAGTATGTATCATACGCCTCCGATCAGTTGTGAGGAACCCACTAATTGTGTTTATACCTTATACCAAACCTGCCTTCGCATTTCCAGGGATCTATGGAAGATAACGGTGAACGCCTCGGAGAGGCGTCCTGCAGCATCTCCATCATCCATAGCCATGATGCTATCCTCTAGAGTGCTCTCCCGCCACCCTGCAATTGCCGGCTCGCGTGCAGTGATTATTTTTCAACGTCCCAAATCAACGATCTCCAACGCTGCTGGCCCCGTCAAATGGTGGGAACGAATCCGTAGCTTTCCTCGCAACGTGCAACAACTGTACAGAGACTGTATTCGTGTTAAAGACATTTACGATGCATCCCACACGCCGAATAATGCCTGGACTAATCGATTCGGGGTGATGGGGCGCATCCCTCGTCGACAACAGGAACAAGAACGACTACTTATGTCCGACGTTCGTATCGTCGTGCCGCTCATAATTTTATGGATCCCTCCCATCATCGGATACTTGCCTCTATTTGCGGCCATTATATGCCCACGGCAATCATTAAGTCGCCAGTTTCTCAATGACTATGAGAAACAATCGTTTGCGATTATCGAAATGAAACAACGCCAAAGGTACTATTCTGAACTTTCAAATCACACGTGGGCATCTCTTTCCCTAGTCCATCCGCATGCGAATCTGGCTTTGGTCAAACGGGGTGAAGATGCTGCGGGTCCACTTTGGGATCTGGAGCCACTCTTGGACGCCTTTTTGCACACCAACCTGGTGCATGCCGAATCCTTGCCATCTGAGCACATGATGTCTCTGGTACTTGCCATTGGGTACGCCCAACGCTTTCCTCCGCCTATCCCAAAAATCTCGGCTGCTTGCACTCCCAAAGCGTGGATGGTTCGAGAAATAAAAGAATTGGGTTATCGTATCTGGAGGGATGATAGATTGTGTTTGGAAGAATCCTATCACTTGGACCGCTGCAATGGAATGACGGATGACGAGGTGCGCGAGGCGTGTTTGTTGCGAGGGCTTCCCGTTCATGTAACCTATGATGAAATGAGGGACTGTGTGACAAATCATTTACTATTGATGGAAAGTTTATGGCAAAAACGAGGTCGAGATGTTCCCAAACAGCACTTGCAAATATTTGTCTTGCATCTGCCTGCTCTGAGAAAAAACTTTTAAAAGAAGCCTATAACCTTTGCCCAAAGGCACGTGTATTGAGTGTCTTTCGCAGTATTTGTTCATCTAACAGGCCCGGGTTGAATAATGGTGCTCAAAATGGCGTGATCTGAGGGAAAGCTGAGGGTTGGGAAGGCCATATCTTCGACATACTTCTTCTCGCCCGTATTATCCTTCCACGTGCTGACAACCTCAAACGCATTCTTTTTGAAGAGAATGAAATCCTTGGGATTGACGTCACCCATGGCGCGCTTATCTTCCATCTTGCATGCCTTGTTGAGCTGGGGCTGCAAGTACGTGCGTGCATTGTAGGTAGTGTAGTTAGAAGGATTGGGCACATCACCCCAGCAAGATGTCAATCCTTGCTTTACGTAATGCTTGCCCCATTTTTTGACAGACTCTCGCTCTTTGGGCTTGGCATGTTCGTAAGTGTTGGCATCCAAACCAAAGATCAATTGATGGTTCACAAGCTCGGCATCGTCTTTCAAGGTTTTCATAATTGCATCAAGAACGGGCTCAGTTGCCAACCCATTGGTATCACCATGGAAACTGGCCACAACAAAGGGTATGCCGTCCAGATCAGTTGTGACAATGGCCAAAATATCGCCCTTGGCAAGTGGTGCCTTCACATCTTTAGGAAACGAATTCTCAACGATGCTGGTAATTTCCTTGGAGGGGCCACCAGGAAATGTAACGCGATTGAGAAGAATTACGGAATTTTGATCGCGTGCAGTGTCCATACTCGCAGGAGACACCACGTGAAACTTGGTTCCGATCATAGACTTTGACATCATGTCGACAAACGATGACGATGCCTCTTGCAGTGTAATGATATCAGAATCCATGTAGGTGCGTTCCAAGATCTGAAGAGTGTGAGGGAACTTGTTCTTGTTGAGCTCGGATACCATCGTTCTCTTAATTTCCTGCCAGACAGCAGGCGGCGATACAGTGTTCATCATGTGTACAAGAATTGCGTCAAAGATTGCACCACACATCGTTTGGAGAGGCAATGAATCCTTTTCTTCTTCCTATAGCACAAAACGAAAATGCAACGATGGTTGGTCATCAACGTTCACCAGAAAATACCACTAAAACGTCTCACTCACCTCAGTAATATCCTTATACTTGGCTTTTCTGATCGGTTGCAACATGCTGTAAGGGATTGAATCTGTAATGCCTCCCTTGCCTTTGACCTTAAGGGGCTTTTCGAACATAAATTCCTTCCACGCGACCCACCACTTGGTCATATCCCCCAAATCTCCATCATACATGTTGATGACTGTCGGTCGGCACACTGGATCAGCTTGGTCCTCTACATTTATCGTGTTTGTGATGCGATCGGGCATGCTGGCCAACCGCTTGGATCCCAACTTAGGGTCTTTCATAAACTCAGTTACAATCTTGCGATTCTTGAAGTCGTTATCCCAATAGGACTTGACAGAGGACCATCCCACTTCCACAAGCTTCGCGTCTAATTCGGAGAACATGGTGTCCGTAAAGACATGAGAGACTGGCACATCCTGATCACCGGGATTTTCTAGGAATCTTTCGACGTTGACCATTAATTCGTCATAGGCTGGATTTCCCTCATAAGTAATCCAATACTCAAAGGGATTGTTATTGATTGCAGCAATGTTCCAAGTCGTGATGTGGAGCTTCCGCGCAGCTACTCGCATAGAATTCATTCCCTTTTCTGCTGCAGCGCTCACAGATGGATCTGCTTTGTTCGGGTTCCCAAGGTAGTGTCCGGCACCGCCTGCAGGAGGAGTGAAATGTGGAATCCAAGTGAGTGTAGGGTGACGCGTGCACGGGGTGAGATTTCATATCAAGCGATGTGATGTAGCACTGAATCCAATTCAAACAATACAAGCACTCAGTGACAAAAATCCGTACCCGACGAATACAAAAATGCCGTGTAGGCAGCGGTTGCAATTAAGAACGCGATGGTCTTGTTTCGATAGACAGCCAACGCCTTGTCTGCTTTGCTTGATGGATCCCCTCGATGATAACTCGCAAAGTTCCGTCGACTATATGCCATTGCCAACTATTCCTGAGAATGATGAAATGTGGACAACATCGACCACGCCGACTGGAAGTGATCAAACTCTGCGGATGGCGAATGTCCTTCGAACGGAAGTCATTTCCAGATGCGATTGATTCAAATGACAGTTCCGTATTCCAAGGCACTACCGGTACAAGTTTTCGATACTTGAAGTACAAGTACTGTAATGCATCCGAATCGATTACTTGGAGTACTCTACTGGTACTGTGCTCCACTTCTGGTTGCATGCAGAGTACAGTACCAGCAGGTAACAGTAGTACAGTAAGCAGCACTCCAATTAAGAGTACTACAGTACCGGTAGTAGAGTACCAGGTACTGTAGTGCTTGGAATCAGACGCAGCACATCACAACATCATTTTGCGCGTCGCACCACGCTGTGCTTCATGCAACCAGGACGAGGATCCAGCGACGAAAAGTGGGGAGCCAGAACAAGGCAGTACAACAAGAAACAAACATGCCGCTAGGCACCAAGTGAAAAGACGACGATCGAGATTTCAGAGAATGCTTCAGTGTGCGGTGGGAACCATTTTCCACAAGGAATCAAATACGAGAATCAACGGAAGAAAGGCATTAACCTTTTACTTCATCAATCTCACCTGGCATGATGTGACCATGGCGCATTCCCAGATAGAGTGTAACCGCAGTCACAGTCAAGAGAAACGCGGAAACTATGAGTCGCCTTCGACAGTTGAATGTTCGAGGAATCATGGAGCGTGGTCGACTTTTCTTTACGGCATAAAAAGATGACGGCATTGACGTCGCAATACCAGAGCCCTCGAGATCATAATCGTCAACCTCTTCTCCTGGTACAGGCGAGTAATCGGGTTCGGATGGCATCTTATTGGTCGGCCGTCGGCGCATTAATGGTTTGTGCGCTAGCTTTTACCAGAGCTTCTGGAGTACTCCGAGTAGAGCGGAACGAACAGACGAATTGATTCAACACTTTCGCGCCGTTCAGCTTTTTTCGGATTCCAAGGGTCATTGCTTGGTGGCATTTCACATGCCATTACTCGAGACTCGAGACTCGATTACGCGGAGTCTAACACGCACATGCCAATTAGGACAGTACTCCAGTACCCTGAGCCCTGGACAGTGGACAATGGCAGTGGAAGCTGGTATCTGTATGATTCGAGTATCCGTTTACGTACACGTAGAGTACTGTAGTCTGTAGTACCAGGAACTATGACCATCTCTGGCTACGACCGTAGTTACGAGTTATGAGTACGTGTATGCCTAGTTACTGCCGGTAGCTCTACGGTAGTTAGTAGTTATCCTTCCACAACACGTACAATCCAATCCGAGAATCCGAGGGATAATCGATTTCCCAGTTGCAGAGTGAAGCAAAAAGCGAGTGCAGCTTGCAGCGCACTTCGGTGCTTGCAATATCTTACCCTGACTTATCATGTCGAAACCCGGCGCCGTTTCCTATGAGGCATTTGCGCCTCGGACTGCCGATCAGATCTCTCGTCTACAACGCATTCAAGATTTAACAGCAGGACCGATTAGGCGGGGAGATCATGCAGAAGAGAAGGATGATTGGAAGATTGCAGATGCCCTGACCCCACCTTCTCACGATGACGGCAGGTCGTCCAATGCCTTGCATCCTGGTCTCGTGCACGAGACCTTGCAGAAAACCTACCAAACCTCGGATCATTTATCTGGAGTTTTAAAATACTCAACGTCACTCAGGTTGGCCCTTCGTGCCTCCATCAATATTTGCGAGGACATCAGCAATCGCCACGCAGAGCTCCTTCGCCATTCCGGGGAACTGAGCGCGGCTGCCGATCGTTTGCAAGCCGAAGAAGCGCAACTGGCACAGCATGCCAAGGAAATCGGCCTTCCTCTCAAGCATTATGATGCTGTCGACCGCATTGGCATTTTGGTTGGCGTTTTGTTTCGCGGTAAAACGACGGTTCGGGGCCTCGCCAAAGTTAAGGTCGACCACGAAGAGTATCCCGAGATTCTCGATGACATTGATGAAGCTGTCGAATTCTTTGGTCGGGAATGCGGTGGAAGGGATGCCCTTCAGGCTGCTGAACGCCGCAGTGAAGCAATTCTGAGTGGCAGCATGGAATATTACAGGCGATCCTTGGCCTTGCAGGAAGCTGCGTTGTTTCTCGTACAAGAAGCTGTTGTTGACCGCATCTCGCAAACATCCACGGACATTGTAAATGCATTGAATCTTAAACAGAACCCTGTGGCGGCTGATAAGCTGGAAGCGTCTTTAATTTATACCCGATTCCACGGAATCGCAGCACGATCCAATCGTTTGATCGGTTTGATAAAGAAGAGAAAGGGAGACGCATATCATGATCTCTTGCAGCTTTGTCGCAGCACCTACTGTTCATCACGTGAAAATTTGTTAAAGTCGACAATCCGCGCCCACATGGATTCGCTCAAGGATCAGCACGGCCTTGTTGGGATGACACGAATCGCCAGCGTCTTCCTTATTCGAATCTGCACCATCGAAACCCAACTCTACCTCGATTTCGTCGGCGACTCCAGTCAAGACGATGCCAACCATGCAGAGTTTCAATCCTTCCTGAATACACTTTGCCAGGCTTTGCATCGAACTGTCCGTCGCGGTCTTGTGGCCGTTCATGATTTGGATACACTGTGCCAGATAGTTTCCGTTCTCCGCGACGAACGTGGTCAGGCCAGTTCGTCGCCCATCACCATGGCTGCAGCCAGGTCAATTGCGACGGTGATTGAAGATGCACAGGAGCGACTCATCTTTTGTGCCAACTCTGCTCTGCAGAAGGAAGTAATTCGGTTCCGTGCAACACCTGCGGATCTCGACTATCCTGCAAAGCTACAAAGTAAGACTCCATCGACGACCGGCGAGGACGATGATGCGGTTCAGAAGCAACTTCAGGTTTATGAAGCATGGTTCCCGCCTATGCGCAGTGTTTTGAGGATCTTGTCAAAAATCTTTCGTGTGGTAGAGGCTCGTGTCTTTGAGGACATTGCCCGTGAGTCAGTGCACGAATGCACCAGATGCTTGAAAGAAGGCGCTGCGTTCATCTTGCAACAGAGCGGCGTTGTGCACGCTGATTTGTTTCTTGTCAAGCACCTTTTGGTGAGTATCATGAGGCCGGGTTTGCTTGCTGCGCCTCCAATCAGATGTTACTCACATTTGACCGGTGTCCCATCCCCATAGATTCTCCGTGAGCAGCTTTCTCCGTTTGACATAGAGCTTCGCTCAGTGGAGCGTCAGTTAGATTTCACTGATGCAGGGCGGGCCGTATCCCGCTTCTTGGCCAACCGTAATCGTCGCCTGTTCAGCATGTCCACCGACAATGCGCTGGTCACGTTGTTGCGTGAAGGAGTGTCGGTGCAAGAATCGGCAGTCGACTCCAAGCGTGATTTGGAAGATGCTCTTCGGTCTGCTTGCAATGATTTCATTGAACACACATCCCAGTCGATGGCGCGTGATATTTTCAACCTGGACGAGCAGTGCAAGGCAAGTGGCGCAGCAATGGTCGAAAGCGCGTTCATGAATGGTGAGACTGTCAAGAATATGTTTGAAAGCACATTGCAATCGTTGGAAACGCAGCTTTCAGATGTGTTGGATCAAATGGGATTGTACTTGGACAACTCTGTCACACAATCCATTCTTATGAAACCTGTTAGTCGTAAGATAATTCGGGCTGTTGAAGAAGCAAGGAAGAATCTTGAGAAAATCGCCGATGGCCAGAATGGCTGGGATACGAATATTCGAATCGAGGTATTGGGATTGATGGACAAGGTCGAAGCCACCATAAAGAAGGCAGTCAAGTCAGCCAAGTAGGTGTAATCCAGAGCCACGATTGGATGTTATTAGAATTGCATTATTCTTGTATGATCTATTCAGTTGAGCGGAGATGCCAATGAATTCTAGTCGCATCGACTGTTCCCCTCCTGCTTGTATTTCAACTCACATGCCAACCGAATTATTCTCCGCAGCATGGGTGTGATCGTCTTCAGACTTCACTTTCTTCGGCGGAGATTCAAGCGCCTTCTGAGGACTTCGTTTCTTGATCTCGTCGTTATCGTCATTATAATCGTCGTCATCGTCGTCATCATCGCCATCTTCGTCGTCTTTCCCTCGAGGGCTTCTGGCCCGTGCGGTCAAGGTGGCACAATGTCGACTCGCAATTTCGTCGTCAGCCATGAAGCGGCGACGGTCTTCCTCTTCCTTCAACAGGTATTCGGCCCGAGTCTCATCAGTTGCGTCTTCCCATGCTTTCATGAGACGTGTGTTCATGTTCGTAAACAAAAGAAATTTGTTCTCCGAATCGGGGCCGAGTTCCTTCTCGGAGATACTGCGAATCTCGTCTCTCCTGTCGTCAACAAAGAAGTGAAAATCAGTTCGCATGGGCTTTACTTGAACTGGTTCTGCAGCAGCTCGCATGCGCTCCAGTTCTATGTCTTCAGCAAGTTGTGAGCTCATGGGAGACGTCTTTTCTTTGTCTGTCCGACGTGTTGGAGACTTGCGACGCTTCGTATCTGACGGAGGCTTGCTGGAGTGTTGAGACGGGTACCCATATCCATAGTAGTGCGCAGGTGGTGGCGGTATATAACCACCACCAGTGTTGTAGTGAGGAGGAGGAGCTGGATAGTTATAGTAACCAGTTGCCGGAGGACCGTATGGAGCTCCATAGGGTGGATAATGATATCCTCCGTAGGGTGGGGGTCCATAACCAGGCGGTGGAGGGTCCCTCGGAGGACCTTCGCCGGGAGAGTTCGTATGATCGGCGTGCATAGGCATCGACGAATGATAATCAGGAGGTGTGTGCTGTTGTTGGTGGCGATGGTGATGATGCATCGGGGATGCGATCGTGGGATGTTCCTGTGACATGTTATTTCACGATGCTACTACACGAATTAAGAAGAAATACGAATGTCGTCAGAAAATTTCAGTTGAGTGGAAGAGTACATTCTGCGCTCAAGTCCCAGCCAACTGATCAACGATGAACGATGAGTGACATTCTCGGCGTTTCTTTGTAACAGGAAAGGAGGCTTCGAAAGGTATGCAAGTGATGTCGACGTTAGGTCGGGAAGTTCCAAATGTACGTATGTTATATACGGGATTTGTACGCCACCCAGGAATCGCGAAACTCCCACAAAAGTGATTTTAGCATAAAAACAGGAGAGTGGTGAACCATGACACTATCGAAACGAAGGATGGAACGGGCAACAACGACCAGTTTTTCACAACACTCGACCTTGGCAAAAAGTTGTGCCCACAGCAGTACTTACCGACAGAAATGGTGCGTAAAACTATCTTGAAAGCGTTATCTGTTGTCAGATGGAAGCCTCTGATCGCCTCGCGACAACTTGCTGTTGCGTTTCTGTTGTGGCCTCAACGGGGAAACGATACACTTGTTTCTGAATGTGAATTCGTGGGGGTACACGATACCGAAAATGAATGTACAGATCTGAAAATGAACATAAAAGGATCACGCTTGAAAATTACATCGTCCAATCAAACCGCACGATGTCGTCATCGTCCACGTGTGC